>BRYC01000452.1:30725-65703 GCA_030267985.1 Parmales sp. scaly parma | reverse complement strand
CAGTCCCAATCCCAAGCTCAACAACAACTCTAGTCCAAGCCCCTCTATTGCCAATGTTGTGAGCGTTACAATTCCAACTCCTCTCAGCTTTGCCGTAATCCGAGCACCCCCCATATCCTCCTCCTTCTCCGACCCCCCCCCACCCCTCGTCAACGTCCGACTCTACAATGTCTCCCCTAAAACACAGACGCTGCCCACTGATAGTAAATTTCCCCTCTCCATTTCACCCACATTGAAAGCCGCGCTTGTCGGTTCCACCAGAGATCTGACTCGTTCCAAGAAATCCACATGTTTTGCGAGCGTCGTGCCCGTGCCCATGTCTCCTCCCAACAAACATTCCTCCTCTTCCTCCTCCTCTCCTTTCTCCTCCTCCGTTACCACGCCCCCAAACCACGATTCTCTACTAACGATAGTCGAAGACTTGCAAAAGCAAAAGTCCCTCTCCACCACCACCATGACCCGATATGTCACTTCCTTCACCCTCCCCCCCTCCCCCAACTCCAACTCCTTCCTATACCTTTACTGTCGCACCCTGAAGGGCTTCCCTTCCAACATTTACTTGCGAGTTCGACTTTTCCTCGGCGACACCAACCTTCGTTCCTTTTTCTCCCGGGATTCCGACCTCGAAACAGAATTTTTCACCAATCCCAATCCCAACCCTAACCCTTACCCCGGCCCCAACAACTCCCAGTCCCAGTCCCAGTCCCCGGACGAAATCAAAATCCTCCTCCCCGACCAAATAATCGAATCCCACCAGGTCGAATTCGCCTTCATCGACACCGCCAACGCAACAATAATTGCCTACTCGAGACAATCCCTCCACAGCCTTCTCGACAATTCTCTCCACACTATCCAAACAAAGTTCAAAACCAGTTCCGCCATTATCACCGCAACCATCGACATCCAGACCAAGCTGATCTCCCCAAGCCCCACTCACTCTGCCGACCGCATTGCCTCTTTCTTGTTCGAAATTGTCCCCTCGACGACTCTGTCAATCGAGGAGAAAACAAACAAACTCTCCAACTTTTCAATCCCTTCATTCTCCTCCTGTTCCAGTTCCAGTTCCGTCATTGCGCACTTTAACGCGTTGATGACGCTAATCTTACGTCAAGTGTACGACGGGAGTAAAAAAAACCTCAGGTGAGCGAGCGAAGGACGGCTACAACCACTCCTTAACATACATTTATGTCACTCACTCAATTATTTTGACTCGGCGCAGCATTGAGTCTTACCTCTTCACGACGATTTCGCTCGTTTTCTCCCACGTGCAGTCTGTCTTGGGGGAGTCTGCCGCTCGGAAGCTCGTCAACACGTACGTCGACAGCTACTACGACGAGAACAACATCAACCCTAGCCACCTCCAGCAAGTATATGCAACCCGACAGCTGCCAAAAGCATCACCTCTCGATTCCTTTCAATGCATAGGTAGTTCAACTCTCTGCCAGCCCAAAATAAATAATAACGACGAAAGCTATTCTTTGATTGACTTTGTCGGCGACGACGACACCAAAATCAAGATCAAGGAAATTGGCCAAACTAAAAAAATGATGCACCTTTTCAAAGGCTGCATGGCGCCCCCGCTGACGCACTGCGGTGGCGGTCAAACTGCCCCCCGTCTTCATTCTCCCCTGAGCCAACAATCCACTTCCTCTCCCACTCCCACTCTCACTCCACCCACCCCATCTCCCTCCACCCACACCCGCACCAACATCAAGACCACACTCTTCTTCAACTTCAATCTCTCGGTCGAGTCAAGCTCCCAGTTCGTCATTGGAAAACAAGCTCCTCAGTCCCACCCCTACCTCTACGAGATTTTGCTCGCAGTTTGGCTCAACTCGAAAAATCCCCTCTTCTCCAAACACATCTCCTTCTATCTCAAGTTGCTCGCCAAGTCTCTCGCCCTGCGGGTCGACGATAAACTCGGGGGAGTCGGGCAACAGTTCCTTGCCCACCTGGACGAACTTCACATCCGTTCGTTCATCCAGCTGATCGATGTAGTTTCTGCATCCCAAAACACAAATACATCACAAGCGATCTCCACCTTCCTGTTCGAGCTCATGCACATGATCCAACCAAGCGACTCTAAACAATTGGTCGGCCACTACATGAATCTAGTCCATTCGACAAAAACGAAGCTGGCCGTTTTGGCCAAGCTCTCCAGCTCTTCGGCGTTCATTCAGATGAACTGCCCAGCCCCCTACCCACAGTTTCGCAGCCGGGATTTTCGCACACCAAAATCTTGGAACAGCCAAATCCTTGCTCCCCCGCCTCAGTGGCAGTTCACCGAGGAGGAAGAATCTTTGTCCGGCTGGCTCGTTGACATTTTGCTCAGCAACTACTTCCAGTTGATGCAGAAGGGCGCGAAGGTGAGAGTGATTTGAACGTAGCACACAACCACAACCACAACCACAACCACCAAACTAAACCCAAATTATTTTCAGTTCAAGAAACACCCAACTCTGATGGCGAGCGCGGTGGACAGAATGTACGAGCTGATCACCCACACGGCCAACATCACGCCGGACGATTGCCCAACACCTCGGGCATCATTCGATGAGGCCAAGGCTGTCACCGCGAATTTGTTCACCATGACGTTCATGAATTTGCTCCTCACCCACTGGAACGAGTTTTTGGGGGACATGTTTTCCAATTCAATTTCGGGGGGAGAGGAAGGAACACCAATTACAGAGGAAGCAGAAGAGAGAAGGGATGTGTGCGAGAAGCTCGTCGTTTGCATTCTTCATGTACTGCAAGCGTCTCCCGAGCAAACAATCCGTCGGCTCCTTCACAAGGTCTGCCTGATCTCAAACACACAGCAAGCCAAAACCAAAACCAGAACCAAATTCAAAAGCAATGGAGCCGTAATCGAGGACTTGATCGACATTTTGAACGCCTGCATGCGGTGGACGATGGAATACTCACCCAAAAATAATAACCAATCCGAACATTCTGAAACATTCGTCCAAAAGCAGATCTTGACGCACGAGGCGTTCAGCATCATCGTCGGAGTTCTGGTTGTGGTCATCGACGAGTCGGACACACTTTTCGACAACGAGAGCGTGATGAAAAGGTGCTATGCGAAAATCACCTCTCTTCTGGTGACAATGTACAACTGTGAATTAACCAACAGGTGAGCGAGCGAAGCGAGCGAGCTTTGAGGAAGACGAGAATACTCGCGATGAATCCCGTGAAATGGCTACAGCCACCCACATCCACTACTAAAACTAACCATCTCAATTCTTTTGACTCGCTCGTTTCGCTCGTCTTTGATTAAAAATGCGCCTCGCTTCGCTCGGCGCAGCGTCGTGAAATCGCGATTGCTGGGTTGCTTGAATTACATCATCGAGCGAGGAGACTTCGGAACCGTGCTGAGTGTTTGGGACAGATTCTCACAAACCGAAGAAATCCTGAAACTGCTGGTGGGGTCGCTGAACAGCATTAAATTGTTGATCCGCTCGCTGGGCTTGGACGTGTTGGTGACGTTGTTTAGCAGAGCATACAACAGGTACGGGTCGATCTCCTGCCTTGGCGACTCGTTGCTGGAAATTCTGCCTCTGGTCTTGATGGAGGAAGTGCGAATCTTTTGTGGAATGGGCATGGTAGCGAGCAAGGAGGAGGCGGAGCGTGTTTTTTGGCCCGTTGTCAGGAGCTTGAGCGACATGGCTGATACGCTTGGTGACGCAGACGATGGACGATTGGACGATTACCTTAGAGTCGATTTGAGTCTGTTATTGGAGCAATTGTTGCTGGGTGTGAACGCGTGCATAGTGAATATCAAATTTTACTGCGAAGGGAGAGGGGGGAAGGGAGAGGCGAAGGCGTTTGGGAAGAAAATGGGGGGAAGTCTTACCAACAACCTACTCGATACGCCGGGCGCGAAGGACTTGTTTTTCTTGCACAAGGTGAGTCCGCTCTCCTCTCCTCTCCTCTCCCGTCACACAACCCACACCACACCCGCACCCACACCAACTAACAAACAAACCCAGTCGATAATGGTTGGCGGCGCTTCAACAGCCTCACAAATTGACACTTTGGAGACCGCGATCTGCCTTGTAACCAACATCAAACGGTGCGTGGCAAGTCACGCTCAGTATCGCGAATTCTTCGCGCTGTTTCATGCAAAATTGGCAACTATGTTGGTGGAGCGGCTGATAAAATTGTTCAAAATGAACGAGGGGAGGAACTGTTACAAACACTTGGCCGAGGAGCTGTTTAGGTTGACGACGGGGACGGGGGGGCGTCCGGTGATTCTGGGAAAGAAGAGGGGCGAAGTTATTAACGCCGAATTAGTGGCAAAAAAGGACATCAAACGAGAGATTCGGCTCCTCAAGAAACTGTTGCCGAGAAAAGTTTCAAAGTTGATTAAATTCTCATTCTAGCGTTTTTAATTTCACATCACAAATTACACACGGCTACTTCTTTCCCAGCTTTCCCATCATTCCAGCCAGCCCCCCTCCCCCACCCTTCTTTTTGTTCAGCCCCAAGATCGCCCCCTTGCTGAACGCATTGGCAACAACTAGCTTCTTCATGACGTTCTTTGCTCCCTTGAAAGCGTCGATGTCATACTGAAGCAAGAGCATAAACGAGAGAGCCAAACGAATTGGGTGGGTTAGCTTAGTTTAGTAGTGAATGTAGCCGTCTGTAGCCATTTCGCATCTTCACACTCGAGTCTTCATCAAGGCTCGCTCGCTTCGCTCGCTCACCACGAACTTCCATTGCATTACCGACATGTCGGCACTGCCACAACTCACAACATGGTTGTCGCCGGCGATGAAGCTCACGTTATTGACGAAGCTGCGCCGAATGAAGCACGAGAGCAGCGAGCAAGCATTTTTTTTTGAGTGGAATGTTAGTTCAGTAGTGGAGTGGATGAAGCGCACTCTTTTGTCACAAGGCTCGCTCACGCACCTACTGTGCCCCTTGTACGCCCTAAAGGCTGCGTCTTCCACGACGCATGGGAAGTTGAACAGTTTCACCTCTCCAAAGTCGTCCGCCGTGACGCACATGTCGCCCTGGGTGTTGACGTGCAGCGCGTTCACGTCAGTTCCGTCGCTGAAGTCAGGCCAAATTCCCATGACCGGGAAGCCCAAAACGCTCGTCATCCTGCCCCAAGTTTTTGGATCATTGGGGTCCATGTGCATATCGGCCTTGCTCCGGAGCTGTTTCTTCCTCTGCACGTCCCAGTAAAGAATCTCGCTCGCCCCGCAGTTGCTCATTAGCATCCTCGAGTCGGTGCTGAAGTCCAAGTGCGTGATGTAACTTGTGTGGCCCTTGAACCTGTGCACCTTGCAGAACTTCTCCCCTCTGCAGTCGATCAAATCGATGTAGTTGTCGTGACTGCCGGTGGCCAGCCACCAGCCATTCGGCGAGAATCTCAAAGTGTCTATGTCCTCGGTGAGGAAGTGCACCTCGCTCCTCTCCACCAGCGTCTCGGCGTGAAAGATGCCCAAGTACCCGTCACAGAATCCAACCGCTAGCCACTTCCCGTCCGGGGAGTAGGCACAGTTTCGCGCTGGGTGCGACAGCTCCGTGGTCTTTACGCAAGCCTTCTCGGTTGCGTTCCAAACGTTGAGCAAGCCATCCTCTCCGATGGTTGCAAACTGACCCTCTATAAAAGGGTGCGGGCCCAAGCCGCTCACTTCTCCGAAGTGGCTCGACATCAAGCTGAAATTGTGTGTAGGTAGAGTTAGAAGAGAAAGTGATTTATTTTTGGTTGGTTTAGCCTTTCGCTCACTTCTCTCACCTGCGGAACTGTGTGTCGCCGTTGGAATCGTCCCAGACGTTCAGCAAAAAACCCTTCTCAGTCATTATAACAACCTGCTCGTAAGCCTGCGGATCTCCTTTTATCACTTTTTTTTGTCCAGCACAATTATGTTGATCACCGCCTTGTTGTTCTCCAACTTCTTCTCGACCTTCTTTGGCTTGGTTTTGGGCGCTCCGGGGATGCCCTTGTCAGCCTTCACCCTGAGCTTTTTAGGCACAGCGTGGCCTGCTCCCGTTTTACTTGCCAGTTCCGATCTCGACAAAGCAAGATTGTGGACGTCAACTTCTTCACCGTCTGGGTACGTCCAAACTTTGAGCTCCCCGTTGCTTCCGCCGGTGTAGAGCTTATCCCCTTCCGGTGTGAATGCCGCGGCGGTGCAACTGACGAAGTTTGACCGAACCTGCGCCGAGCAAAAAAGAATCGAGTGGGTTAGTTTAGTAGTGGGTGTGGGTGGCTGTAGCCATTTCCGCTCGTTCGCTCGCTCACCTTGCTGAAGGCCTTAATCGTAAACGTCACGGAAACTCCCGTCCAAATTAACACGTCTCCAATGTCGGTTCCAGTCACGAGAACGCTTCCGTCCATTGACCATGCCGCGCAGGGAAGTTCCCTAACGTCTCGGGGCGGGATGCCCTTCCGCTCGGATAGAACTGGGAGGTTCTCCGCAGCGTTGTCCGGCTCAAAGTCAAAGAATTTGAGCAGCTTAGATTTTGACGCGACGCCCACAAAGGTGACCCCCGGCATCCCTGGCTTCCACTCCAAGAAGGTCATCATGGGAGGCACCCCCGGGCCGAACTGCGACTCGGCAACTAGCACCGGACTGTATTTTGCAATTCGTGTTAATGTCAATGCGCGCGACGCAAATTTCGCGACATATTTCGTCGCTCACCTTGGCTGGCCTGTAGCCTCGTCGATTGCTTTGAGATCGAAAATTCCGACGGACTGGCTGTTGTCTCCCCCGACTCCGCACAGATACCTCTCGTTGGGGGAGATTGCAGCCGCCTGAACCATCCGCTCGAAGTAGCCGTCTCCAATTCTGAACAAGGTCTCGAACGTCTCCAGGCTCCAAACGAGGCAGTAGCAAGGCTTGCCAAGCTGACCGGTAACGACCAGCTTTCCGGCGTAGTGGATTGAGATGCAAGTTATGTCGTCGGTGTGGTTGTTGTAGAAGCGCTGGGCGCCAGACTCAACGTGCTGAACCACCGCAACCGCCGCGGCAGTGAACACAACCTTCCCCTCGTAGGTTGCGTAGAGGTTGGGACAAATTGTCTTTCCCAAGCAGCCGTACACTCGTTCCAGCTCGAGCTGGGACTTGGGCACCTTCGCCGAGCGAAGCGAAGCAAAGCGAGGCGCATTTTAATGAAGGACGAGCGAACCAATTGAGCCGAACAAATTGGGTGGTGGAATAATGTTAGTTCAGTAGTGGATGCAGCCATTTTGTTTGTAGCCATTTCGCGGACTTTATCGCGAGTATGTATGCTCGTCTTCCAAAAGGCTTGCTCGCCTCGCTCGCTCACCTCCATGCCTCGTTTGATGTCATTGACGTCCCAGTTCTGGGGAGGCATGACTGTGGACTTGCAGTACGCATAAATGACCTTCGCCGGAACGTCTTCAGGATCAATCGGGTTGTCGAATCCAGCGGATCGGCATCGGAGGATTCCATCCCTGGGGCGGCCCCAGCACTGCGCGGAAGGGTTTGATGATGAGTTTTTTTCGCGAAGTAGTTACTCGCGGCTCGTTTCCTCACCTGCTGGGCAAACTCGAAGCCAAACGTGTTGCGCTCGATGTAAGGCTGCACGAAAATCAGTTCGGAAAGGAGAGCTGTGTCTCCGGCGTCGCAAAGCTCCCAAAGGAGCATTAGGTCTCCCTCGTAGAGAGGGAACTGTGTTCCCCCGGATTAGATGGTGATGGTCCAAGGGCATGTTTGGTTCTCGCGTATTCGCAGCTCACCTGCTTCGGGTCGTCGTTCCAGAACGCACGCAAAAACGTGGAGAAGGAGGTCGCGTCAACGTGGGAAGAGTTGACGGCCCCGTACGAGTACGCCATGGTTGCGATGGCTCTGCGGGCAAGAACCGACTCCAAGTCCTTGGTGTGGAGATTGCAGCGCTGCTTGAAGGAAACATACTTTACCTGCTTCTCGGCTTGGTTTTCGAGAATTACCTTCAAACCGATGAAAAGCTTCGAGAGACGTTTCTTGAAGCTGTGCCCGTTGTTTTCGGGCTCCTTGGGGGGCGGAAGACGTTGGTCGGGGGGAGGGAGGAGCGCGGACACAGAGAGGGAGGGAAAGTCCGCATTTCGGCAGTGAGAAATTATATTCTTGACCTCTTCGAACGTTGGGTCAGATTTGTGAATGGCGTGGGACACAATGAGTTTCTTTCTATCGTTGGTGCCCATGAGGACGGACCTGTGGGTGGGTGGTAGATGGTAGATTAGATAGTAGGGTGAGAGGGGGGGGGTGCCGGTGGCAGGTTAGAAGTACAGTTGAAGGTGAAATATGAAAACAACTCACCAATCCAGAGGTTTGCCCTCCTCCACCTTCAACTCAACGGACGTGTTGGCACCACACATCTTGTCGAAATCCTTGGAGCGCCGGGGACTGACATCGCCAAGATCGGCACCGAAATCTCTGTGGCGGTCAACTCTTTGGATCGCGAAGGGGTCTGCGGGGGGTGGCCCCATGAACGACCAATCCATTCGCTTGGTCTTTTCAGTGATGAAGCCGTCGTCCTCGTCCTCGGAGTTGTTGGAGTGGGTGGTGTTGTTGGCGGCCTCCCTCTCGGCTTTTCGCTTCTCCTCCCTCAGCTTGGCTGCACGAGTAGTGGGAATGAGGGGAGCGGACGTTGATGTGGATAGTAGGGTGGATGATTTGGTTGGAGATTTTGGTTTTGATTTTGAATTGGATTGGGGTTGGGGTTGGGGTTGGGGTTGGGGGGGGGCTGATATTGTCACCTTCTTCACCGAAGAGGAGGAGGTTGGGTTTTTGGTTAGGCCAGAGGTCAGCATCTTCTGGAGATCTTCCGCCTCCTTCTTGTAGGAATTGGCAGCCTTTTTCATGTCGTTCAGCTCCTTGGTGTTCTGCTTGATGCGCCTTTCGGCATCACCCATTTTCAGCTGCCTGTTCTTGTCTATTCCGGAAAGGGCGGAAAGGCCCTTTTCAACAGATTTGCGGATCATGTTGAGGGCTTCGGATTCAGATTCGTGAACTTCGGTGGTTTCATCGTTGGTGTTGGTGTAGTTGTTGCGTTGGGGTGGGTGGGTGGAAGTGGATGCAGGGTTTGAGTTGGACGACGTACGACGAGAAGTAGTTTTCTCGTTGACATTGCTGCTCTGCTTCAGCAGGACAGCCTGGTTCTTCTTGAGCTTCTCGTTCTCGGCTTCAAGGCGGGCAAGGCGGCGCTCTAACTCAATCTGATTCTTCATGTCGGCATGGTTGTTGGTCGAGGGGCGATTCGCATTGGAAATCTGGGGCACGTTCTCCGAATTTGTATCGTAGGAAGGTTGGTTGAAATTGGAACTTCGGGACGACGGAGGAGGACGTATGTCAAACTCCAGAGACTGAGACGTTTCTCGAGCTGCAGCCCAAATTGACTGGGGGCCTCCAGTTGGGAATACATTTGACATGTTGGAGGACGACTCAAGTGACCGGCGAACTGATTCCATCGAGTCTACGTTCGGGGGCTGGTAATTGGTAGATGTGAAGTTGGACTGCTGCAAATGACCCACAATTGAACTGGAAGAAGCATAGTTTCGATTCCACTCGGCTCGTTTTGAACTCATTTTATTCACACGTTTGTTGTGATTCTCGTAGTCATCCAGAGAAATACCTTGTTTGGGAGGTTCCATAAATAATTTTATGTTTGGGTTTTGAATCTTTACATTTTTAAGCAACCGAATTTATAAGCTCTTTCTTAACTTTTTTCCTACGCGTTTTTTCTCAAGAAATCTAAAACCTCACTTGTGGGTCCGTCTCCAGCTCCAGGCTCCTGGATGCACCGGTTGAGGAGGAGCATGCCCTCATGCAAAACCCGCAATTCGGCCTCACTCGCTGGTGGACTCGTCGGCGCCTTGCACGTTTTCTTGTGCTTCTTCCACGCCGATTTCTGGCACTCGGCGCTGCAGAAGTAGCTGGTTTTGCACCGTGTGCACCATTTCGTCGTGTTGGTGTTGCAGACGACGCACTGGCCAGTCGGCTTCAGCACATCCTCCACCTCCACCAGCTCAGCCTTGTCGTACTTCATGTGCTTGATGAACGTGCAAGCGTTGTTATAGACGCCGAAGACCTCCTCGTCGACAAACTGCTTAAGGAGGTGTTGTCGGAGGAGGGTAGGGAAGGGGGTGGAGGAGATGTGGGTGGGGGTGAGGCGGAGGACGTTTTGGATTTCTTTGCACGCATTGTAGCCTTCAGAAAATCCAAGAAGACTTGCGCCAGCAGGCCAAACAGCGAGAATAACGCTGAGAGAAGGTGGGTGCCGATGAATTATTCGAAGAGCAAGAAACACGAGGGACTCGCTGTATACCTGGCTCTGCATGGCAATATGTCGAAGAAGATCAGAATTGTAGTATTTGAGCACTTCACGCACCAACTCGTCATCGTGCTCATTGATGCACTTGTGACAGTCTGCATACGATCGTGATTTGATCCACACAACCATCTCATCCCTCCAATAAAACACTGGTGCGTACAAGCGGCGCATCTCCTTACCACCCAACGAACGAGCTTTCTCGGGAGTGAGGGAGAGCAAGCCGATGATCTCAGCACAGGCTCCACTCCTACGGGCAATGTCGATGGGAGTTTCGCCTTTATTGTCTCGTGTGATGAGGGCCTGTACATTCAAGCAAATCGACTGCACGCCCACATAGGCAAGAGCATGTGTGTGTTTCTGAGCTTTCGCTGCCATCCAATGATGTGGCAGTCGTCCATGCTCATCTCTCTCCTTGTACTTTCTCTCGATCAAATCGTCATCCCTATCTGGGTGAAGCATGATATTTTGTACCGCGGGCCAATCACGCTTCTTGAGCCAATCGTGGTATTGCTTTGTCATTTCTCCTTTGTTTAAGGATGAGAAAATCTGACCTTGGTTTTGTTTTTGAGGAGAAGTTTATACCCTTAATGCAAGTCAGTTTCTTCTTCTTTCTATTTCTATACTTCACCAGTGCATTCTCCTTGATAAAATTTGGTTCCCTGCAATCCACGATGCCACCGGCCCAACCTTCGTCTTTGGTTGCAAAAGCAGCACTCAGAAAACACATGAAGATTGTATTGAAGCAGACACTCACTCCCGAATACAAGAAAAATTCGGCTGCCTCGTCAACCGCAGCCCTCCTATCCTCCCCACACTACCTCTCCCCCTCCACAATCGCCATATCAGTTTTCCTCTCGATGCCAAATGAGATTGATACATCAACACTGGTGAAAGAGATCCTTGCCAACCCAAAGAAAACCCTCTACGTTCCTCGCGTAGGGTCCAACTTTGATCTCAACAATATGGAAATGGTCCAGGTTGCCTCTGAAGAAGTTCTGTTGTCTTGGCCTAAGAACAGGTGGTCAATTCCTGAGCCTCCCCCCTCGGCCACTTCGATTATAGCCTCACCATCCACATTAGATCTAATTGTTGTGCCTGGCGCTGCGTTCGACAAGCAGAATAACCGGCTCGGCCACGGAAGGGGGTACTACGACCGCTACATTGCGAGCCTGACGAAACGGCCAATTTTGCTCGGTCTTGCTTTTGGTTGCCAAGTGGTTGATAGTGTTCCCTGTGAGCAGTACGACGAGAAGCTTGATGATGTATACTACTCTTACTAAATTTAAATGGCAGCAGGATGTATTATACTATTAGATTTTTTCTTTGCTTCCGCCAAACACAGATCTAATCTCTCCAAGAAGACACCAATTTCTTCCTCCCTCATTCCGATTGCACAGGCCGCAGTCAGGTAGCTGCACCCATAGCCCCTCCCATCACTGCAGCTTGAACCGTACTCTACAAACTCAATGCCGCAAACTTCCTTCTTGCCAATCTCCCCCTCCTTCCCGTCCTCCACCTCGTTGCCACAGACCACCACCCTCGTGCCGCTAACACACCGCTTGAACAGCATACTCCCGAGCAAACCAGCTCGCTCCTTGTCCAAGCTCCTGAGCGAAATCGCGTAGCTGATCGAGTTACCTCCCGTTCTTAGCAATCGCTCCCCGTGCTTCGTCGCCACTGCCGAAAGCCCCCCCACGAAAGTTTCCAGCATTCTCTCCCTGTTGTCGAGGAGGTTTTTGTACCCCTGACATGTATGTTACATGACAACAAAAAGTTGTACAATAATTAGTGTTTTGTGCTAGAATTTGTTGCAAGGGTTCTAGGGGCCGAAAGACAGGGGTAATTCCAGAAGTCCGCTGTACCCAAGCGTTGATTTCCGAGCTCTCTTGATTCGATCCTTTCGGGGACTAACCCGATTTTTAACCGCGCATGAGATTTGGCGCGATCGGTCTTTGTGGCTCGTTTGCTTCGCTTCGCGCTATACTGCGCTCACCTCCATTCCCATCGCCAAGAGCGTGACGAGCAAATTGACAACGTGCGCTCCCTGCCCTCTGCCGGGGTAGCTCTTGCCGATCCCGTCGACAATTTGCTTGTTTGGGCCGTACACCAAACAGCCGCCAACTGGGACCATGAAATTCTTGTCCAGAGAGGACACTACAGCTGAAACGGCATACTCGCTATTCTTCTCGCATACGTTGACCGCCCTGTGCCGAACGAAGAAGGTGCGAAGTAAATTGAGTGGGTTAGTTTAGTAGTGGATGTAAGCCGGTTCTAGTAATTTTGCACACTTCGCTCACTCGCTTACCTCTTCAGCAGATTCTTAATGGTGTGCCTGCACTGGATCCCGTAGGCCGAATTGATCACGTGGAAGATTGAGTTCTTGTGGCAGAGCTTCGCCACTGCTGGAACGTCGTCTGGGACTCTGGGGGCGAAGCAGGAGGTTGTCGTGACGATGGCAAGGATTTTGTCAGCTCCGTGTTGTTTGATCAGATCTTCTATTAATGAGATGTTGGTGTGAACGGCGTCGGCGGAGGAATCACTATCGGAGGTGTCACCACCACCACCACCACCACCACCACCACCACCACCACACCTGCCAACCGTCTCCAAAACTACCACCTTGAAGCCCGCCGTTTTTATAGCCTTCAAGACGGACTTTTGATCGCACCTAGCCCACAAAATTACGTTCTTTGCGCATTCCTCCTCTTCATCTAAATGGTCCATTATCCTCCCTCTCAGGCTCATCAGCGTGATCAGCACACCCATCCCAGTGCACACTGGCAGAACAACGCCATGTTTAGCCACGTCTGACAAACCCGCACCTCGGCGAATCGCATCCAGGACAAGACACCTTGCCAGAATAGCAGCGACCGACATCCCACCCGCTTTGGGTTGGGAGGCATTGATGTCACCCGAACGGCCCACACCATGTGCAGAGCCGGACAGAAGATTATTCGAAGAAACCAGAGAGCTGAAAAGCCGACCTTCGCGCTCCCCAACTCCCACGTTATTTACGTTGTTGTTCGAGTCCATCAGGGAGAGCGTGTTTAGCAAGAGTGTGATTTGGTTGTTGGACAGGGGGGTGGTTGGGAGCCTTCGTGAATTTGTGAGTGATTCCAGGGTTGAGGTGAGTGTCGAGAGGGAGGCCAGAGACGTTGCGATTGTTGAGGGGGGGAGATTTAGTGGCATGAATGTCTTTCTGTAATCCATGGTCAATAGATGGAAGATAATAATCATCAAAACAAGACAAATATTAAATTTCCTCATGCTCGGTGCACGCCTCGTCCAACGATCCATCCGATCAACGATGGTCCAACAGCAGAGGGGTTTCCTTGGAAATATGGATAATTCTGGTGGAAACGGTGGTTTTGGTGATGATTGGCCTGTCTCAGTTTCGAACACAATCCTCAATGTGTGCCCCCAGGGAAACGCTATTATTGTAGAACGGCTCGGGAAGCTCCTTGAGGTTAAGCAGGCTGGCTGGTTCATTTCAATTCCTCTTCTTGATCAGCTGGCCTATGTTGTTGATATGCGCGAGCGAGCTATTGACATTGTTCCTCAGGCGGCGATCACCAAGGACAATGTTTCTGTTGACGTTAGTGGTAACGTGTATGTGCAATTCACCGACCCGTTGAAAGCCGCCTACGGTGCTAAAAATCCTTTGTATGCGGTTCGGCAGGTGTGTTTTTGTCGGGGAGTGTGAGAGCAAAACCATCAAGAGCGCGAGCAAAACCATGAAGAGCGCGAGCCACTCTCAACTAACATTATTCCACTCGTTTTCGTTTTCGTTTCGCTCGTGTGTGTGTGTGTGTGTGTGTGTGTGTGTGTTTTAGCACGCGCAATCAGCAATGAGAGCAGCAATCGGAGAGATGGAGCTCGACGAGATCCTGCATGGCAGAGCTCAGCTCAACACCATGATCAGGGGCGCTGTGCAGGAGGCTGCTGTGAATTGGGGGCTTGAGATCAAGCGGTATGAGATCACGGAGATTGCTCCGGATCGACACATCGCGGATGCAATGGACAAGCAGGCTGCTGCGGAGCGCAACCGACGTGAGAAGGTGCTGGAAGCTGAAGGAGAGAAGTCGAAGGCGACGCTGATGTCAGAGGGAGTCAAAATCCGTCTCACGAACGAATCCGAGGGAGACCTCATTCGAGTCAGAAACGAGGCCGAAGCCAGTAAGACAAGGATGATGCTCGAGGCCGAGGGAGAGAGTGAGGCGATCATACTGAAGGCGAACGCCCAGGCAGCTGCGATTGAGGTCATTGCGGTTCAGCTTGGAAAAACCAACGGAGAGGAAGCTGCGAAGCTTGCGCTTGCGCAGAGCTACGTGGAGATGTACGGCGAGATGGGTAGCCAGAGCAACACGATGATGTTCTCCGATAAGCCTGCTGACATGCAACAGCTGATGGGAATGGCAACAATGGCACTGAGCAGAACGGTTGGGGCAGGCAACAAATAAAAATCAATCATAAATGTAGAACTACCACTTTTGCCTTTAAATTTATGTGATCTTCACGCACACGCACGAAAGATCGTCAACCTTGCCCCCAACCCCTTCTTCGTAGCCAGGGATTGTGTTCTTCTTCGCAAGTACTGAATAGGGCGTTTCTCGTACAGTGTCAAGGCTCAACTTGCGGCAGTGCTCATTGAGGGAGGTCGCTATCGCTCGAGACGATTTATCTTTCTACGCCGAGCGAAGTGAGATTGTGCGCATTTTCAATGAGCAAGAGCAAATGAATGAAGCGAGTCAAAAGAGAGAATTGAGTGGAATTAATATAATGTTAGTTCTAAATATTGGATGTAGCCATTATGTCCGTAGCCATTTCGCGGGATTCATCGCGAGTACGCATCTTCATCAAGGCTCGCACGCTTCGCTCACCTGCTTCGTGACGAAAAATGACAGATCGTCATCAGATATGTTATCAAAAACACCGTCGGATGCCATGATGATCAAATCATCGGGCAACACACCAACGCTTAGAGTTGTGGCGTCTTTTGGTCGGTCCGGAGACTGGTCACCCATCTGGTAGGGACAGTCAAAAAAATGTACAATCTCTTTTGTCGTGTGCTTAATTTGCCCGTTTCGGATGACCACGCATCTGCTGTCGCCAAGAGAGAGGGCTCGAAGTTTGCTGTCGACACTCAGGCTCGCCACGACAGCAGTTGATGCCCCCGTCGCGTCCTTGTCGGCAAATTCAGCCGCCGTTGTTAGGATCTTTTTCAGTTTGTTGAGCGTGTAGCCTGTCAGCGGAAATGTTAGTGCATTATGAGCGAGTCAAAAGAATGTAATTGAGTGGAATAATGTTAGTTTTGTAGTGAATGTAGGCTCGCTCGCTCACTCACCTGTGGTCGGATCCTCATTTGAGATGATAGACTGCATCTCGGATGCAAGCATTCGCGAATAGAGAGGCAGACCATCTAGCTTTTCAGCCCCAGAAACCCCATCAAACACCCCAAACACTGATGAGGAAACGAAAAGGGCGTCTTCCCCCCCCCAGCTGCGCTTCTCAGGGTGGGGGAGAACGTTCGACCCAAACTCGTATTTGACTGGAGAAGAAACAGGGATGATCTTGTCGGTGAAAGGAAGTTGGCTGAAAATGTTTCTATCATTTGGTGAGGTTTTGGTTGGTTTGGGAGTCACAAAGTTGGAGGGTGGATCGGTGAAAGGAAGTTTGCTGAAAATGCTTCTATCATTTGGTGGGGTTTTGGTTGGTTTGGGAGTCACAAAGTTGGAGGGTGGCTCCCACTGGGTTTCGCCAGTCTTTGAGTTGAAGTAGTAGATCGTATCGTAGTTTTCGTCAATAAAACTGGACCATGGGCCGTTTGTTTTCAATGGCTTGGGCAGGGCAAATACTTTATTTTTTTGTCGATGGATAGTTTTTGCCGATGTAAAACCTCCACACGGGGTGGATAATAGAGCGAGAAGAAGAAAACCCCTCATTTTATCCAATGTGCAATGCAAAGGGAACTCCCTAGCGCGGTAACATATATATCTTACAAATTTTATTTTTTTTGCCAACATCTTGGTTGACACCATCTCTCCAACTCCGTCTAATTTCATTATTTCAACATCCTCACATCGATGTTAGCTCAACGGTTCAGCCTCCTCATCTCCCAGCAAATTCAACCTGGCTTTCTGTCTTCATGTCTCAAAATGATGTCAACCAAAACCATTTCACCTGAGAAGCCTTTTGAGAAGGCAGCCATTGCTTCCCCAACATCCACGAAACCCAATACCCACATTAAACCCAGCATGGCTACATTCAACAACTCCCAGCCCATTACCTTCACTGACATCTCACGAGCAAACGTGGCGATCAAATCAGGCATCATTTGCACTGACGTTAAGCGATCCCACTTCCTTTCCCAAATCTGTGGAATGGTGAGTGCATTGCCACATCCTAGTGTCCACTCCACTCCACTTCTCTAACACCTCGCAGAACGTCTGGTTCAAGCTTGAATTCAACCAGTTCACTGGCTCCTTCAAGGAGCGTGGTGCCCGGTACACCCTCCTGACCCTCATGAATCTTGATGGTTTCGACAAAACCAAGGGAGTGGTTGCGGCCTCTGCTGGAAATCACGCTCTTGCGCTTGCTTACCATGGCGGGCTCCTTGGCATCAAGATCACTGTCGTGATGCCGGACGTTGCTCCCCTTGCCAAAGTTGACAAGTGCAGACTGTTGGGGGCAAACGTAATAATCAAGGGTGGGCACATTGGCGAGTCCAAGATCCATGCCGAGAAATTAGTGAAGACGGATGGTTTGACGTACGTGAACGGTTACGACGACAAGACTATTTGCGCTGGGGCTGGTACCGTGGGCATGGAGATCATTGAGCAAGGTGAGAGAGAGAGAGAGAGAGAGAGAGTTATGATGTCACTATCACTATCAACATTGGGAAACGACGTGCGTGTGGCTCTTGGGGCTGCGTCTGGGAGGTGGCTGCCGAGAACATCCTCGATGCAGCAGTGCACTGATTTACCTGGCCAACATCGCTCGGTCGGACCCATTTGAAGATTGTTTGATTCGCTCGTAGTGTTCATCGCATCTCGCAATTCTATCACTCACTCACCGCACGCAGTCCCTTGCGTCGACGTTGTGGTCGTTCCTGTGGGGGGCGCCGGTTTAATTGCCGGTATTTCTTGTGCTGTCAAGACTTTGAAGCCCGAGTGCAAGGTGTATGGCGTCGAGCCGGCCTTCGCTCCTAGCTACACCTCCGCGATCAAGGCCGGAAAGCCCGTGACGATTGAGGTCACTCCGACCCTCGCTGACGGTTTGGCTGTGCCTTTGGTGGGTAGCAACGCGTTCGAAATCGCGAAGGAGGCGAGTGAGCGAAGCGAGCGAGCCTTGACGAAGACTCAAGCGATGGATCTCGCGAAATGGCTGCAGACATAATGGCTAAATCCACTACAAAACTAAACTAACCCACTCAAATTGTTTGGTTCGCTCGTTTCGCTCGTGCTTTAAAAATGCGCCTCGCTTCGCTCGGCGCAGTTCGTCGACGACTGCTTCTTGGCGTCCGAGAGGGACGTGAGTGTGGCGTGCTTGAGGCTGATCGAGCACGAAAAAATGGTTGTCGAGGGGGGAGGAGGTGAGCGAGCGAAGCGCGAAATGGCTACAGACGGCTACATCCAACCACTAAACTAACCCACCCAATTCGTATTCGCGCCTTCTTCGCACGGCGCAGCTGCTGGGCTAACGGCCATACTGCCGGGCGGCCCGCTCGACATTCCCGAAATGAAGGGAAAGAACGTAGTCATCCCGCTGTGCGGAGGAAACATTGACACTACCGTGCTGGGCCGAGTGATCGACCGTGGACTCGCCGCTGACAACCGTCTGGTTCGTTTCGTGTCCACCGTGAGCGATCGTCCTGGGGGCATCGCGCAACTCACCACCCTCTTGGCGAAGAACAATGCTTCCATCAAGGACATTTACCACGAGAGGGCGTGGCTGCACAGCAGCATCACGAACGTCCAAGTTAAGTGCGTAGTGGAACTTCAGGTGAGCGAGCGAAGCGAGCGAGCCTTTTGGAAGACGAGAATACTCGCGATGAAGTACGCGATTTTGCTACAGACATAAATGGCTACATCCATTCTAAGCTAACCCACCCAATTCGTTTGGCTTGCTCGTTTTGCTCGTCCTTCATTAAAAATGCGCCTCGCTTCGCTCGGCGCAGGGACAAGCGCACGCCGAGCAGCTCAAAAAAGCTCTGAGCGATGCCAACTATCCCACACTCTGGGACATGGACATGGCAGACAGTGGTGACATCCCCGGAACGCAGGCAATTTCGACCAGTTGAAATATGAATCAGAATGCATGAACAAACCAAAACAAAACAAACCACAAAGAAAACACACAAATGAAAACAAGGAAAAATGAAATTAGATGTTGATTTGAAACATAAAATTATTTATTCTTATCACAAAAAAGTGCATGCCGTACCAGCTTCAATGCCGCCACTTGCTTGTGTATATAATCACGAAGTGCCTCCCCGCCAACCTTGATA
The DNA here is from genome assembly GCA_030267985.1 of Parmales sp. scaly parma. Lineage (NCBI taxonomy): Eukaryota > Bolidophyceae > Parmales > Parmales sp. scaly parma. Next base: position 46,913 of record BRYC01000452.1, on the reverse strand, counting down.
TCCGCTATTTTCTTCTCGAACTTTCTCGTCTCCTCTTCCCAGTCGCTAACATCCTTCGCAGTTGCATCGTCTGGGGGCTCCCACCCGTCAACTCCCACCCCGGCGAAGGCATCCTTGCCCTTGCAGCCCCCAATTGTATACTTCTTCTCCTCCGCCTCCTCCTCCTCCTTTGCCTCTTCTCCGATTTTGATTTCGTGCTCAGTCAAGATAGCTTCAATTTCTTTCTCGGTTTCTTCCGCCGCCAGCTTTAAAGCAGCTTCGTGTTTTTCCACCAGCAAGTCGATGTTGCTTTTCTCCTCATCCGCCGCGCGCTCCTTGATTACGTTGGCCTTCTCCTCCAGAAAATTTTTCAGTTGCTCTTTTTCAATTTCGGTTAGCTCGCTGTCCCTGTTGACCCTTGTTTTCGGTTTACCGTTGTCCTCCTCTCCTTCTCCATCTCCCTTCCCCCCTCCCTCTCCCTCCAACAACAGTGCAACCTCCTTTACAATGCCCAAATCCAGTCCCTCATTGATGTCCAAATATTTCGTCTTCAGCTGATTCAAAATCAGCCCTACTTCCGCATCCTCCATTTTCCCCATGGTGAACATCGCCTCGCCGAGGGCACCTCCAAACGGCACCTCCCCCCTCCCCCCCAACCAGGCCTCGCTACCATCAAGGTCGAAGAGGTGTTCATCGGAGGAGATGAACTTTTCGAAATCCGCTCCATTCAGGCTTATTTCCAATACGCTTCCTTCGAATCTGTACGCCGCTAGTAGGAACTTCCCCTGCTCCACCTGTTCTGTTTCGAGCGTAAAATCCTCCCCATTAACTGCGTGAAAGCTGAGCTTTTTCTTGTTCGTGACAGAAAAACTGGCCTCGCCGTGGGCGAAGAAAACTTCCTCGGTTGAGCCGGTTTCCGGAATGTCCAACAAATTTAGAGCGAAAAAAACTGTGAACTCGGGGGTCATCTTGAACTGCCTCGAAACGAGGGGAGCTGAGGGGAATTGGAGGTAGGAGATGTCGGGATTCGAGATTGTGTTCGTCTTGAATGGTGGGGTGGATGCAGCGTCCAGAAAGAAGAAGTGGTGCTTAATTGGGCTATCTGCGTTCTTGTTCGTATCCTTGATGAAGCGCATGGTATCGGAATCGATAAAGTTGGCGCTTTGGAGGATGATATCAAGATGAGGGTGTGAATTTTTCACCGCAGTGGCAGTAGCAGTAGCAGTAGCAGTCGCAGTAGCAGTAGCAGTAGCAGGTGCAGGTGCAGGTACAGGAGCTGGAATTACGGGCTTTGACACTTCTTCCTCAGTTTCGTCGTCGTCAACTGGTGCTGGTGGAAGAAGTGAAGAATCTACATTTGATTTTTCCGAATTTTCTGTTTGTTTTTCCTCTGGGTCAACAATATTGGCGTCAGGGCTTAGCGGTTTCCTTTTAGTTAGCTTTTCAGGTGCACTGTACTGCGCGTTTTGGTCTAGTTGCTCGTAAATTGTGCTCTTCAAGACTGCCAGCAAACAAACCAAAATGACAAAAACGACCAGGGTGCCAAACTTGCAAGTGCTAGATTTTGTCGATCTACTTGACTTTTTGTGACTGGGGCTGCTGAACAGCGGGAGGGAATCCTTGGAATCTCGATAAGGGTTGATTACTGGCATGGGGGGGGTGAGGTTGGTTGATGGGGGGAGTTTTTTTTTACTTTATGGTGGGTTTTCGAGTTGTTGTCTAGATTAAAGCAAAAGGAAAAAACAAATCAATTCAATGTGAGGGCGTGGATTGGTGTGGATATAGTTCTAAATTACTTTTGTTAAATTGCAAATTGCACCTTTTTGGGAAGACAAGCCGGCACAAAGAAAAAATCTCAGTTGATGTGTTGATCTAAGTAAAAATAAGTTTTATCTCCCTGACTTTTCTATCTCCCTGACGTTATTCATTAAAGGTAAAAACTAGTTCCACCACATTCATGTTCTTATACATTCCTTCAGCAACTTTTCATTTAACTTCGTGTCTTCACCAATAATTTGTTCAAGATCTTTTTAACATAATACAATCTCAACCACCCCAAACCCCCCACCCCACCCCACCCCACCCCACCACAACCACCCAGATGAGCAACGATGAAGTTGAAAACCAGGACATCAAGAGGCTCATTCCAATAGTGAACAAGCTTCAGGATGCATTCGCCACCATGGGGAACTCTCCAATCGACCTCCCCCAAATTGCAGTAGTGGGAGGGCAGTCTTCCGGAAAGTCCTCAGTTTTAGAGAACATCGTGGGCAAGACGTTCCTCCCCCGTGGTTCTGGAATTGTGACTCGCCGACCCCTCGTCCTCCAGTTGTACAACTCTATCGAAGAGTATGGGGAGTTCCTGCACATTCCCAATAAGAAGTTCTACGACTTCAACGAGGTTTGCTCCGAGATTGAGGCTGACACTGACAGGGTTTGTGGGAGCAACAAGAACCTGAAGAACCAACCCATCAACCTCAGGATCTACTCTCCCGACGTTCTCAACCTGACGTTGATCGACCTTCCCGGAGCCACCAAGGTGGCGGTCGGAGATCAACCTAAGGACATTGGGAGGCAAATCAAAAACATGATCATGAGCTACGCTAGCAAGCCCAACTGCATGATTCTTGCGGTCACTGCTGCCAACACTGATTTGGCCAACAGCGATGCCATCGAAATAGCCAAGGAGGTGGATCCAGAGGGGAAAAGGACGTTGGGGGTGTTGACCAAGTTGGACTTGATGGACAGGGGGACTGATGCCAGGGGAATTTTCACCGGCGAGGATAGAGACCTGCCCTTCCTGGCCCTCGGTTACGTTGGAGTTGTGAACAGGTCTCAGGCCGACATCAACGAGAGGAAGGGCATTGCGCAAGCGCGCGCCGCGGAGATGCAGTACTTCAGCATGCACCCCGGTTACTCTGATATCCAGGACAAGCTCGGAACGGGCTACCTGGTGAAGAAGTGCTCCCAGATGCTCTTGAAGCACATCCAAAGTGTTTTGCCCCAGCTCTCGAGCGATTTGAACAATTTGATTGCGAGGTGAGCGAAGCGAAGCGAGCGAGCGAGCTTTGAGGAAGTCGAGAAATATAAACAAACAATAATCTAATATTATTTTCAATTCTTTGGCTCGCTCGCCTCCCCCCTGCTCCACTAAAAATGCACCTCGCTTCGCTTCGCTTCGTTCGGTGCAGCAAGGAGAAGGAGATGGCCGAGATGGGAGAGATCGCCAACCCCAAGAGGAGCAGGGCCGACATTACGCAGGCCATTTTGAAGTTCTCGGACCGGTTCTCGAGGAGCATCGACGGAAAGCTTGACTCCGACGGCCCGTCCCTCACCAGGGAGCTGACCGGAGGAGCGAGGATCGAAGGTATCTTCCACGACGTCTTTGCCCCGGCGATCGGCGACATTGACATCTTGGAGCAGCTTGGAGCTGACGAGGTGCAGACTTTGATCAGGAACGTCAGTGGTTTGGGCGGAAGCCTGTTCATTCCCAACAGCGCGTTCGTAGCCTTGGTTACTCAGAACATTCAGCGGTTGGAGGACCCCAGTCTGCAGTGCGTGCAGTTGTGCTACAGCGAGGTGTTGAATATCGTCAACATGATTAGTCACAATATGCCAGCGGTGGAAAAATATCCGGCTTTGAAGAGCACAATTGTGGAGGCGGCGAATCAGATTTTAAGGTGGGTTGGTGCCGCGAGCGAGCGCTGCGTCCATTGCGACCCGTGGGGGGGTCTCCCCCCCTCCACAACCAAGTAATTACACACCTCAAAAACAACCACACACACCCCAACATAACATTTTTTATGTGCTAACCTTCCCCCCCTCCCCCTCTCCACCCCACCCTCCTCCAACCACAGGGAAAACTACGAACCTTGCAATACTATCGTCTCGCTGATGGTTGCGATGGAGCGAAACCGTGTGAATATGGCCCACCCCGACTTCATTGGGCACAGGGACAACTTTGGAGAATTTACCCAAGAAGTGGAAGAAGAGGCCGCCTCCGGCCCCCCTCCTCCCCCCGCGAAAACAATGTCCAGGCAAATTGTCAAGGAGGGCCATGCCAACAAGAAGGGCGGCAACGCGATTGTGCTCTGGCAAAAGAGGTACTTGATCCTGAAGAAGGTGAGCGAGCGAAGCGAGCGAGCCTTGATGACGACGAGAATACTCGCGAGGAATCCCGTGAAAATGGCTACAGACATAATATAATGGCAACATCCACTACTGAAACTATAAACACATTATTAATTATTCCACTCAATTCATATTCTTTTGACTCGCTTCACTCGTTTTGCTCTTGCTTCATTAAAAATGAATGTCACACAATCTCGCTTCGCTCGGCGCAGGACGGAACCTTGAACTACTACAGGCACCAGGGAGACCCCGAGCCTGCCGGCACAATCTACGTGCCGGGCTGCATCATCGAGAGGGCCGACGCGATGGTCGGAAAGAGGTGCTCCTTCCAGATCTACCACCCCGGGGGCAACCTGGGCAAGACCTTCTTCTTCCAGCTGCAGGACGACGTAGAGGCGAACGACTGGGTCCAAACCTTGAAGGACGAGGCGGCGAAGGAGCCCGAGGACGAGGAGGACGCTGCAGGGCCCCAAAACTTGCTGCTCGGAGGGACGGCAGGGGAGGGTGAGGAGGACTTCGACCAAATTCCCGTCACCAGGCAGCGCGGGTTGACGGACAGGATCCACGCAGCCATCCACGAGAACCTGGGAATGAGGGAGAAGGTAGAGTGCGAAATCTTGTTCAGGCTGCTGCACAGCTACTTCGAGATTGTGAAATGCAACATTGCAGACCAAGTGCCAAAGGCAATCAGCCTCAAGCTCATCAACAAGGTCAAGGAGGAGCTGTGCGCGAGGCTGCTTCAGGAGATCGACAGCGAGGACAAGGTAAAGCAGTTGAGTGCAGTGAGTGACGATGTCAAGGAGAAGTTTGAGAAGAACAAGAAAACCTTGACACTGCTTCATGACAGCAGCAACATTTTGAGGGATTTGAGTTGCTCAACTGTGTAAGGGGGGGGGGGGGAACATAAAAATGCCTACTTGTGGAGACCTACTTCTTTATTTATATACCCATGACTCATGCATGTACGCGCATTAATATGAAGCGTTACCTCTAATTCTCTTTCGCATGTCTAATTGGTTTCGCTTACAATCAAAATAAGCTCCCCGAAGCACCTGGCAACGTTCCTCCTGCTCATTATCACCAAACGCACTGGTTTTCATTATTTTGATACAGTTACGCACCGTCTTTGTACCATCACCAACCCCACCAGCCTGAGCTGCAAGGGCTGGGCTGAGAGATTTATAACACTGGGATTTTTTAATGCAATCTATCAGTGAATTGGCCACCTCAGAGCACGATGCGGATGACATGGCTGAACAAGAGAATGAAGGGTTTATAAAAGGAAAACCACCAAACCAACTGTATACGTGCTTTGCCAAATTTGTAAAAAAAAACTCACGTGAACCTCAAAAAGAAAGTCCAAATCCACTTTTTGGTGTTCCTTCGCTATCCAGCAATGAATCCCAACGCATCAGGATGGAAGCCCTCAGTATCGTCGAGCGAATGGACCCCCGGGTCTGCCGCCCCAGCATTTGATGCAGCACCTCCAGCTTTTGCCTCAGCTCCGCCCAGTAAGCCAGCGTTTGATGCTGCCCCGCCCAAGCCAGCGTTCAACTGTGCTCCGCCGACAAAGCCAGTTTTTGATGCGGCACCACCCAGGAAGTCCTCCTCAATCTCTGCCTCAATCTCTTCCTCAATCTCTTCCTCAATTTCGTCCAAGCCGGCGGCCAAGCCGGCGGCCAAGCCGGCGACCAAGCCGGCGGCCAAACCGGCGACCAAGCCGGCGGCCAAGCCTAAACTGACGGCCGCCGCGGACGAGGAAGAAGACATTGACGAGAGTGACCCGCTGTGGATTGCGGTGCTTAGAATTGCTGAGAATGATCGTGAGAGGGCAATCAAGCTCATTAACAGCCCCGAGGGACTTCTCAAGTACCCCGAGATCGCGGCACTCATGGAAGCGTCGTCGTCCACTGCCGATGGCGGCGAGGAGGCCGACTGGGAGAAGGTTGACGGTCTGAGCATTGGTGGTGGTGGTGGTGGTGGTGGTGGTGGTGGTGGTGGCGAAACCGTGCCCACACCTCCACCTCCGCCTGCAGCAGCTTTGGATGCGGCTGCGTCGGAGGAGGTGGTTGAGGTGGATACGCCGGTTGAGGAGGAGGATGTGGTCGACGAGGGCGATCCCCGCGAGCACGTGAACCTTGTTTTCATCGGTCATGTCGATGCCGGAAAGTCCACCCTTAGCGGAAATATTCTCTACCTGACCGACAATGTCGACAAGCGAACAATCGAGAAGTACGAGAAGGAGGCCAAGGATAGGAATAGGGAGAGCTGGTTTTTGGCGTTCATAATGGACACGAACGAGGAGGAGAGGGCGAAGGGAAAGACTGTGGAGGTGGGAAGGGCGTTCTTCGACACTCCAGTGAAGAGGTACACTATTTTGGATGCTCCTGGTCACAAGGTGAGCGAGCGCAGCGAGCGAAGCTGCGTCCATTGCGATCCGAGCGTAACGAGGGAGCTGTAACTCGCAAGCCGAGTGAGCGCAGCGGTGGGCCTCCACAACCAAAGTAATTCCACACCTCAAAAACTTCAAAAAACGCTACAATAATGCTTGTTGCATAGTATAGCAAAGTAATCTGACTAATCCATAATTAATCAATTAATCAATTAATCAATTCACAATCCACAATTCACCCACCCCCCACACAGAACTACGTGCCACAAATGATCATGGGAGCGTCCCAGGCCGATGTGGCAATTTTGGTGATCTCCGCCCGGCGAGGAGAGTTTGAGACGGGCTTCGAGCGGGGGGGGCAAACCCGCGAACACGCAATGCTCGCAAAGACCCTCGGGGTCAGCCAGTTCGTCGTTGTCATCAACAAGATGGACGATCCAACTGTCAACTGGAGTAAGGAGCGCTTCGACGAGTGCGTGAGCAAGTTGCGGCCCTTCCTGAAGGGCTGCGGGTACACCATCAAGAAGGAGGTCAAATTTCTTCCCATTAGCGGTTTGAGCGGGGCGAACGTGAAAGACGAGGTGGACGGGTCGCTGTGCGACTGGTGGAAAAATAGTTACACGAGGTGAGCGAGCGGAGCGGGGGGGGGGGGTTGCGACAAAAGAGTGCGATTCGACGACGACTAACCCCCCTTCTCGCTTCCTTTTTGCTCGGCGCAGCAACGAGAACAACACTGGGCAGGGCACCTTGCTGACTTTGTTGGACGAATTGAACATGATGGGGAGGGACAGGGACGCAGCATTGAGACTCCCAATTTTGGACAGATATGTTGACAGGGGAACTATTGCGATGGGCAAGGTCGAGAGCGGAACCGTCATGAGAGGACAGAAAATAACGGTAATGCCGACCCGCGAAACCTACAAAATCGAGGCGGTGTGGGCGAACGAGACGCCGGTCATGCGGGCGGCGCCGGGGGAGAACGTGCTGATCAAAATTGCCGGGGCCGGGGTGGAGAACATACAGAAGGGTTTCGTGGTTTGCGGCGGGGAGCCGTGCAGGAGGTGAGCGAGCGGAGCGAACGAGCGGAGCGAACGAGCGGAAATGGCTACAGACATAATGGCTACATCCACTACTAAGCTAATTATTAACATTATTCACACCCAATTCCTTTGGCTCGCTCGTTTCTCTCGTCCTTCGCTCGGCACAGCGTTGACAAGATCATCGCTGAGTTGGTCATTGTCGACATGCCCGAGAACAGCCCAATCTTCTGTTGCGGGACTCAGGCGGTTTTCCACTCGCACTGCATCGAGGAGGAATGCACAATTACGAAGATCTTCGAGGTCACAGACAGGAAGGGGGTGTGCAGCAAGAGCGCCACTTTCGCAAAGGTTGGACAGAAGGGAGTTTTCATGGTCGAAATTGCCAGGAGCATCCCGTGCGATACGTTCGATATTGCCCCGTTTTTGGGAAGGTTCACATTGAGAACGGAAGGGAAAACAATCTGCATCGGCAAGATTAAGAAGTTGCCGCCCAAGAAGTAAAGAGGGGAGGAGAAATAAATTGGATTGGAAGGGGAGGAGGAGACATAATTTATTTTTAAACCAACCATTCTTCATTTGACCTTTTTCACAGCATGTCACTTTCCGTCTTTGCATCAACAACAAGCTCCTCTGTATTGCCTCCATCTCCCTCCTTGTGGCTACTACTGCTTTTCCTGCCCCCCTTAATCCTCCAACACATAAAGAAAACAAACCCCAGGAAGGCTGTAATCAAGAAGATTTCCACTGTCAGCTTCTGCCCGGCTGATAATTTGGGGTCGCAGGGTGGGGAGTCGTCGTCGGCTGGACGAGAAGGAGGTGTGTCGCACCCGGAGATTACCGTTGTGACACCATAGCCAATCCGAGCACCGTTAATATCGTGCATTACCACAGCCCTGGAAGCAATCGCTAGGTCGCCCGTTGGCTCAAAGAGCAAACTCTTTGAAGGTTGGATTGAGAAGTCGACGGGGCTTGCGCCAGTGCTGTCGACACAGTAACTGTTACCGATCCAGAAATCATCTTTGTCACTGTCGAATAGGTGCCCTGCCGGCCCGGCTGAAGTGGCGCAAGTGTTTCCAGTGTGGATGTGAATTCCGTTTGAGTTCGCACAGTCGCCATTGTTAAGGCCAAATACATTTCCATAAGAATTAAGTCCACCGTAAGGCCCGTCCTTGGTGAACAGGACGAGGCCAGAAGGATCAGAGGAGCCTGCATAATCGGGGTACTTCTCTATCGTGGTCAAAAGAGCGTCTTCGTACGGAATAATGACACCGCAGCCAACTCTGACACCGGCTGCGTTGTGCATGACCACAACCTTGCCAGAAATATTTTCGACAGTGAAATTGTCAACAATGTGGGTGTCTGCTGCTTGGAGAGAATTTCCACTTGTGTCGGTAGTATACTTTTGAGAAGTTAACCATGGGTCATTTGCCGGATCTATCAAGTAGTGTCCACCAGGTATTGCTTCTGCACAAGAAGCTGCGTTGGTTTTTTCGACAGTGTGGACGTGAATCCCTCCACTCTCTGAGGCATCAAAGTTGGAAAGGGAATACCTCATCTTGATGGAATTCACACCATTGTCTTCAAAAACAACCAGTCCTCCAAGATTGGGGTGGCCATTATGTCCCGGGTATTGCGCGATTCTTGCTGCACCGATAGTCATTTTACTAGGGTTGAAGATCTGAAGAAGAAACGGTTTTTAGGGGGTAGGATTTGTTAGTTGTTTTTGTTTTCACTATTGAACAGACTCACTTAAGGGGGCGGGATTGAAGTTTTGTTTTTGTTCTCACAAACAGACTTACAAGATCAATTTAATAAAAAAAAGATCTTAACTGTTTTCGAAAAATTATTGGAGAAATATCCACCTTTCACGTGTTATCACTTTATCACCTTTCTTTTGCCCTGCCCTAACATAACATACCAACCTGCACACTGGTGACTTAGTGCATATCCAATCCCTTCTCGTACAAGCCGTAGAGAGCCACGGTCACCGTCGAAGGGAACCAGCTCAGCATCCACACGCCCGCCTTGCTCAGCGCCACAAACGTGCTGGGATTGATGAACATCGCAAACCGCTCGTCAAAAGCGTAGCAGCTGACCACCACTCCGTTAACCACGATCGTTCCGCTGGGGGTCTTGGGGGAGAGGTTTCCGCTGTTCAGCACCTCCTCGACGTGAGTTACCGTCGCACCGTGATCTTGTTGCCCACGGCCACATCCTTGAACAGAACCAACGTGTCGGTAAAGTGGTTGGGCGTCGCATCCACCGTTTTGCCGTTGTCGAGACTCAAGCGAATGAAGGGCTTCAGCTCAAGAGAAACCGTGTCGGCGTGTCGAAACAGGATGATCGGCTCAAACTTGCCGTTAAGGTTCACCAGTACCACGTCATGCAGCTTGAGCTCGTCTCCCCTCTTCTGCTCGCCACCTCGGAGAGTGAAAATGCCGTCGTTGCTCAGGCAACAAGCACACTTACCCCAAAATTCACCATTATTGCAACAAATTCCAAAACATTCGTCGGTGTTGAGCAAGGAACACTATTACAATAGTCAACCGAACATATATCTAAACGATAGCCCAAATTAGTTGCAAAAATTTCTTGCACTTTGATTGCCTCGGATAAACAATTTTGAGTTGTTGGCTGATCGGCGAAGGTTGTGTTGGCGCGGAGGTACGCAACGACACTGTCACAAGCGGTGGCATTCGCATCAGTGGGAGTGTTGGCAATGAGTTCCTGGTACATCGCGAGGAACTTCTTTGAGCAGGCCTTCTCGGGGTTGGCCAAAATCTTCGAGTAGAGGTCTTGGCAATCAGCCTCAGAGCTAGAGCCAGATTTAGGTGGGGAGATAGAGCTGCTGTCTTTTGGATCTCTTATCATCCTCAGAGGAGGAGACGCTGCCCTTCGAGGAGTGCTTGATCTTAGATTTGATCCCCCCTGTCGAGGTGGTGGCAAGGAGGAGAAGGATGGAGAAAAGCTTCATGCTGGAAATCATCATTTTGTGGAAGATTGGAAAAATGACAACAAAAATTGCTAAGTCTCCTAACGACCTCCATATATACAAGCATCTTTTGTTCTTCAATCTATTTTCCACTATCATTCTCTATTTCAGTCTCCAAATCAATGGAAGCATCCCTACCTTTTTCGACATCTCCTGGTCACAATGATTATGTGCACGATATAAAATTCAACTACTACGGAACGCGCATAGCGACTGTGTCCGGAGATCAGACGGTGAAGATCTTTGATTATGTGTCGCCAAATCCTGAAGCAACTGGCACTGACACTGACACTGGCACTGGGCAGTGGTTGCAAAAGGAGGGCTCGACGTGGCAAGCCCACAAGGGGGCTGTGAATCGTATTTGCTGGGCCCACCCTGAGTATGGAGACCTACTTGCGACTTGTGGCTCGGACCACACAGCCCAGATATGGGAGGAGCAGAGGCTTTCATCGATGGGAGGTCGGTGGAACCAAAAGGCTTCTTTGAACGAGGCCCACAAAAGCGTCACGTGCATAAATTTCGCTCCTAGGCATGTAGGTTTGAAGATAGCTACAGGGTCGGCTGACGGAGTGGTGCGGGTTTACGAGGCGATCGATGTGATGAACTTGAATCACTGGCCGCTCTCGCACAACTTCACGACCTGCTCCGACAGCGATGGCGAGCTCGGAGTAACGTCGTTGTCTTGGTGCGGAGGGCGGTTTGAGCCGCCGATGATGGTGGTGGGTGGGAGCGGAGGAAAGGTGCAAGTCTGGAGGTACAGCGATTCGAGTCGAAATTGGCACTGCGCCTACGACCTCATGAGCCATGGTCGCAGCGTGAGCGACGTGTGCTGGGCCCCTAACGTCGGGAGGAGCTTCCACCTGGTGGCCAGTGCCGGGAAGGACGGGATGCTGATGGTTCACAAGTTGAGGCGGAAGGGGAGGGGCGAGTTCGCTTCTGTGGGGGATGGAGGGAGTGGTAGTGGAAATAATGGTGGTAATAGTAACAATGATGACGAGCTGGAACTGGAGGTGGGCAAGACCGAAATGCTAGATGTTCCCAATGGCAGCCAAATCTGGCGCATGGACTTCAACGTTACGGGGACAGTGCTCGCCTGCAGCGGCGACATCGGAACGGTGTTGATGTACAAGTCGGATTTCAATGGCCGATTCAAGTGCGTGAGCGAAGTATCACCGAAAACAGTCCAAAAGAATTCCGACAATTCCTATTCAAATTCGAGATAGAAATTAAAGATCCATCTTTTACGCCCAATTTACTCCCACTTGCTTTCTTGCGTAGCGGAGTTGTAGTAGTATTTGTTGCCATCGTCATCGAAGCATTCGGTCCAAAAAGCTTGTTTTGAGTTGTCCGCCGCCTCTGCCAAAGTAACTCTCCGCGCCTTGGGCTTGCTTATCTCCCCATCCTCGTCTTCCACAATCGGGTCATTTTGGCTAAGACTCTTCGCGCTGCCCATCGGGTTGACGTTTGTGAACTCGCTCGTTTTGCCAAGCTCCATGCCATCACCATTGTCGTTGTTGTTGCTGGCTGACCGTGCTCCACCACCCCCGGATTTGCACACCAAACACAAGGTTAGGAGGAAGAAGAGCGAACCCAAACACAAAAGGGCTACCGGCACTATTTCTTGGGTCTTGAAATCCATAAAGGAGCCAGGTGATCGCCGTTTTTCGGGTTCAACGCTCGCTGGGTCGTAGTCGACTGCTCCGTTGTCGTCACTTGGTTTGTCACCTGGGGCGCTGCTGGGCGCCTCACTGTCACGCGGGGCGCTGCTGGGCGCCTCACTGGGCACTGGAGTTTGTCCGTCTATGTTCGTACTTGATGGCGCCTCACTGGGCACTGGAGTTTGTCCGTCTATGTTCGTACTTGATGGCGCCGTACTCGGAGCTCTACTTGGCGCCGCACTCGGAGCTCTACTTGGCGCCGCACTCGGAGCTCTACTTGGCGCCGCACTCGGAGCTCTACTCGGTGCCGCACTCGGCGCAGCACTCGGCGCAGCACTCGGCGCAGCACTCGGCGCAGCACTCGGCGCAGCACTTGGTGTTGTTGTACTCGTCCCGGGGGGGTCCCAGCACAACGTAAAGCCTGTATACGCCGCATTTGACTCAGTAAAGTAATCCGATGACCACCTAACCACTCCGTCCTTCACAATCATCCTCTCGTACATATTTAGCACTGGGATTTCCATGCCTTGGTACCTGCGCCAAAATAATGTTAGTAAAACAGCTTTCTTTCGTCCATCCACAAGACTGCTCACTCACCCACCCGTCCCCTGCGGAATGTATACCTTGTCGCCCGATGCTGTAGCAAGCCGTGTGAACCTAACCTCCCCTGTTTCCAAAGCCGTCCATTCACAAGACTCGTTGGCGGCGTACGGGGCAGCAGTTCTTGAAACGCACAGCCCGTCGATAACACATTCACTCGTGCTAAACCCTGCTTCAGCGCCCACCCTGCAGGTGCAGTCGGGTTGGCGGTCGGAAGAGAGGTAGGAGTCGGACTCGGAGCCGGACTGATACTCGGCTGATTACTAACCAACCCACCCCCCACGACCATTGCCCTCCCTTTCCTGTTTTGCCAGAGATATTCACTATTAGCCTCACTGTCAGCAGTGTTCGCATCATTGAAGAACAAAATGCTGTGAGTTTCGGAAATGGGGCTGCACCGAGCGAAGAAAGATTGTGCGCATTTTTATTGAAGCAAGAGCAAAACGAATGGAGCGAGCCAAACGAATGTAATTGAGTAGAATAATGTTAGTTTTGTATATGTATGATGTAACCATTATGTTTGTAGCCATTTCACAAATGTTGATTCATCGCGAGTGATGTATGTTCGTCTTAATCAAGGCTCGCTCGCTTTCGCTTCGCTCGCTCACTCACCTCAAGCTCAGAAATTGGGTGCCATCGGAGTTGAATATTGCCTGGGGTCCAACGGTAACGGCAGAGGTGGTTCCACTCGTCACATCGACGTCCAGGTAATTGCACAATCCTTTCACCGAAGAACTTCCATCAGTGATTGGCGCATTTGTGGAATCGCCGTTGTCGGTATAGCACAATATTGCACTGTCACCATTCCAATTCAAGGCAACGTCGTTCGACTTGTATAACGTTGCGTAAAGCGTATTCGCTCCCAGAGTGCACATGACACTTCCTGCGGCGTCGTCGGCAAGACTCACCAACGCGTAACACATCAGCAAATTTTCAGCGTCTGATGCGAGCGAATCCATCGCGTAGTTGACTATATAGTGCCCGTGAGCTGCTTTGTCGAAGACTTTAGTTGGATCTGGGTTTTCCCTCGTGATTGCATTAGCGTTATAGGTGCCTGCCTCCACAGTGCCCGTGGGTTCTATGGCAAGCAAGCAAGCCAAACGAATTGAGGGGTTAGTAAAAAAAGGCGAATCACTGCATCGGCCGTTACCTTAAACGCAACAGTTTTTAGTCGTTCAAATTGGACACGGTGGCGTGCATAACTCCGACGAATAACGTCTTCAGACACGTCTTCCTCAAGGCTCGCTTCGCTTACTCACCTATTGACAAACTATTGCGAAAAAGCTCACCCCCTCTCATGTAAAACACACCCACCTTGGTGTTTGAGTATCTAACGAGTCGTATGTCGGTGATGACCGCCCCTGAGATATCCAGAATGACGTCGTCCATGTTCTTCATAACCTTTCTTCCCCAATCGGCAACCAGCTCGTTCTTGATAGCGCGGCAAATCGCCCAGTTGTTCGAGTCGCGGACGTAACACACGACCCCTGTAGCGGTTGTTGTCGAGGGTTTAGTTTTGTTTTGATTAAGGAGAAAGTTTGTTCTGCTCACTCACTCACCTCTGTCCTGCGTCAGGGAGACAACATTAGAGATGAGCTTTTCTTTTTGGGCACTTCCCTCCTGCACATCGAGGGAGAGGATATTGGACTGGTAGGTGTCCCCCGAGCCTTGACCGGTTCCGACATCGAGGGTGGTGGCGGTCGAGGCTGTGGCACGGCACATTGCAACGCCAGCTGATGGACGCCAATCGGGCCCCAGGCCATTGCCGTTCGGCCACGCGAAGCTGCCTTCGTTAATGTAACAAAGGAATCCGTCGTTTGTGGTTGTGGACGAGGAAATATGTGGCGTGTCGTGCTTGGTTGTGTACACTTCCAAGTGCGTCTCGTCCTGGACCCTCATTAAGTTGTTTGCATCCGATGAGTCGATCACAGAGCAGGCAATATTCGACTCGAACCCATATTCTTCAGAATCATACCCCGCATCTAAATAACATACTTGGTGGACGTTCGGCAAGCTTGGTATCGAGGTGGATGAAATTCTGTAGGCCGATTGTGCATTGAAGGTAAAAGTGTTGGACGAGAACTGGATTGGAGTCTGTGATAATACACCTCGTGCAAATATGATAAAGCAGAAAGTTGAAAAAACATCAACCACCAGCCACTTTTGATTCTTATGACTCTGAGAGAGAAGGGAGGGTTTCCGTAAGGGTCTGCAACTTTCTTGAACTTTCTCGCGATAAAATAAATAACCCAACAACACAATATGCTATACTACTCTACTAGCATACACTCAACACACAAAAAAAACAAATCTAACAGATGCGTAAAAGTCTCTTAAGCATACCCCTCGAGTATGTGAGCGACACAATGTGACCGAATGGTTACATTGGGAAAATGCATCTCTACAAATCTATAACGAAGGTAAAAGTTCAACATCCTGATGTTGAGTTTGAGATCTACAGAGTCCCCTTCCTCCTTGAGCCTGGCTACGAGAACCAACCTGACAATTGGTGGGAAACCCACGACAGCAGGATGATTCGCCGGTTCGGCTCTGCCTCGGCCTTTGATCGGGTCAAGAAGAGCCAAAACCTAATTGGAAGAGGTGCAGAAGTTGGCCTTGATGTCTCAATTGGGTATACTCAAGAGGCACTAACGAATCGAAAGCAGTCGTGCACGATCAAATCGCACCGGCTGATTCTGCATGTGACGGAAAAATACGGCACGAAGATTTCGGAGGACCTTTACGAAGCTTTAAATGTTGAGCACTTTCTCCATTCCGGCGTTTTAAACGACCCCGAGCTCTTGCTTTCCACGGCCATAGAAATCCTGGGAGCATCCCATGGAGACGAGATTGACGCCTTCCTGAAGAGCAACGAGAAATACGAAGAGGTAAAAATGACTCTCCGTTCCCTTGAACAACTTGGAATCGAATCCATTCCCACGCTTGTAATCAACGGTGATCTACAGTATGCCGTCAATGGTGCGATGCCAAGCGAAAAGTTGACCGAGGTTCTCCTCGAGGTAATCACCTCCATCAAAAACAACAGTAGCCAAGTTAATGACAGGCTTTTCTCGTTTTGAATGACGAGCTGGATAATTAATTATCCAGCTTCCGATAAAAAAACGCGGAATAGACCGACCGACGACTATGGTAAAACCTGTTCATTTTTTTAGATACTCATCAAAAACCTTCAGTAGCCTTCCCGCCAAATCCGCATTCTTGAATTTGAACAAAAACGTTCCCACAACTCCTTCCTCCATCGCAACCACTAGCTTTACGAATTTTTCACCTTGAGCCTCTGCGGAACTCGACCCAGCCTTCAAAACGACGTTCAAAAGAACTTTCGTCCCTTGCCCGCCTGGCTGTGTCTCACGCCGCATAACGAGTCTAACAGAG
>BRYC01000452.1:10725-25725 GCA_030267985.1 Parmales sp. scaly parma | reverse complement strand
GAATGAGCACCACTTGTGGTTCAAAAAACGTGATTGGCCAGGAATTTATGGAGCCGTATTTCACCCAGAAAGGGACGTAGATTTGCTCGTGAGAAAGTACAAGGAGAGAGATGAGCATGGACGACTGCCACATCATTGGATGGCAGCGAAAGCTCAGACACACACACATACTCTTGCCCATGTGGGCGTGCGGTCGATTGGCTGGAATGTAGAGGCCCTCACCACACGAGACAATAAAGGCGAAACTCCCATCGACATTGCCCGTAGGAGTGGAGCCTGTGCTGAGATCATCGGCTTGCTCTCCCTCACTCCCGAGGAAGCTCGTTCGTTGGATGGTGAGGGGATGATCCGCTTGTACGCACCAGTGGCTTATTGGAGGAATGAGATGGTTAAGTGGATCAGCTCACGATCGTTTGCAGACTGCCACAAGTGGATCAATGAGCACGATGACGAGTTGGTGCGTGAAGTGCTCAAATTCGACAATTCTGATCTTCTTCGAGAGATTGCTTGCAATAGCCAGGTATACAGCGACTCCCTCGTGTTTCTTGCTCTTCGAATGATCCATCGGAACCCACTTTCTCTTAATGCTACTCAGCTTCAAGGCTACACTCCTCTTCAGCTTGCTGAGCATCCCCAATTCAATGCATGCAGAGAAATCCGAAACATCCTCCGGCTCACCCCCGCCCACGTCTCCTCCACCCCCTTCCCCACCCTCCTCCGACAACACCTCCCCAAGCAGTTTGTCGACGAGGAGATCTTCGGCACCTACAACACCGCTTGCACGTTCATCAAGCACATGAAGTACGACAAGGCTGAGCTGGTCGAGGTGGAGGCTGTGCTGAAGCCGACCCACAAGTGCGACGTCTGTAAGACCGCCACAACGAAAGCTTGCGCCCGGTGCAAAACCAGCTACTTCTGCTCCGCCGAGTGCCAAAAGTCGGCGTGGAAGAATCACAAGAAGACGTGCAAGGCGCCGACGAGGGTGGCGGCGAGTGAGGCAGACTTGCGGGTTTTGCATGAGGGCATGCTGCTACTGAATCGGTGCATCCAGGAGCCTGGAGCTGGAGACGGACCCACAAGTGTGGTATTAGACTTCTTGAGACTCGACTCAGCTTAGAGCAAAAGGGAAAAAAGAAGGAGTTTGTGTTCAAAACTCTTTATCGTTTATCGTTTATTGTTTATTGTGTATCATTTATCGTTTATCTAAGCAACTTTTGCCACAACCACACGAATCAAATCAAATCGAATTGAATCGACTCGCAAACGATTGAGCAAACGATTGAGCAAACGAATGTAGCGATTTTGGCGTAAAAAAAACTTGTCTTTCGTCTGAGGACCGAGCAAGCGAATCAGGGCGGGTGCGCCTGTGCCGGTACACATGAATCGTTTGGAGGGCCCGACAATTCTGACATGGGCTACCCAGAATACACAACCGTTAAGCGCTACATCTTAGTGCAATGGGTGGGGATCGCACCTTTCGTTGGCCAGACCCCGGGGGCGACAGCCTGATGGCTGGGTGGGTAAGGGCGATTAAGTGACGACGACAACATGCACAACGACAAGAACATTGAGCAGCAACATGAGTTGCAGAGATTTTTTCCTACTTTTAGTTCTTTTGTTTCTTTATTCTACGATTCTTCATCCCCATCCTCATCTTCTTCGTCAGAGCTAAACTCAAAATCGCTATCTAAATCGTCGTCGAATAGCATGACGTCTATGGCTCCCTCTCCCTTGTCGAGCTCGTCCACTCTACTAGCCTGCATGTTGTCGGCCACCTTTTCAATATCCGTGAGTGTGATACCTCCGGCTCCCTTCTTCGTGAAGATCTCGTGCCCAGTTAGCCTTCCCTCGGTATTAATTATTTGGTTGCTTTTGCTGTTGCTGCCTTTGCCCAGCTCAAGCTTAGCGGCCTCCTTCTTCGCGAACTGCTCCTTGTCCCAATTAAACTTCCAAGCCTTGAAAGTCAGCTTGGTGCACTGCGTCCCCTCCTTGCGCCTTTTCAGCACCTCAATCTCTTCCTTTTCGGCAACTGAGAGTTTCTCAATCTTCCTCTGAGCCTCGTAGGCCATGTCGTCTTTGACCTTTGCCCTGGCAGCATCCTGCGCTCGTCGCATCATCTGCCCATACATGGAGTCGTCAGCCTCGCCCTTGACATTGTGATCAACCAGCCACTCCTTAATGGCCTCAGCAATTGTAAAAATAGAAGACATGCCCAGGTTCTCCTCGGCAGCGGCATTGGCTATGGCCAGCAGCTGCGCCGAGCGAGCGGAGCGAGGCGCCCAACGAGGCGCCGAGCGAGGCGCAGAGCGAAGCGAGGTTAGTCGCTTCACACTCTTCTCTCACACTTTTTGACACAAGGCTCGCTCGCTTCGATCGCTCACCTCCGCTTCCGCATCCCCCCAAAGGCCACGAACAAGCTGGATTGAGAGGGAAGGGACTATATCTGGGTAGGTGGGGGGAATTGAAGCAGTCAGGTTGCATTCCACAAAATTGACGTCGTCAGGCT
Source organism: Parmales sp. scaly parma (assembly GCA_030267985.1). Classification (NCBI taxonomy): domain Eukaryota; class Bolidophyceae; order Parmales; species Parmales sp. scaly parma. The sequence continues at coordinate 23,219 of BRYC01000452.1, read as the reverse complement.
CGCCGGGAGATGGTTGAAGTTTAATCATCCACACAGTGGGGGATACAATCGTGCAATCCTCGCCAAATATCGCTTCCAATGCCTCCTGCTCCATCTCCTGCTCTTCGGAGTGGTCAGTCATGGTTGGGGTTTGAATATGCAACCAAATGCTAAAGCGTATGCTATTCTAGTCAGATTTTGGGCTTTATTTTCTTCGTACCCTATGTATCTCCAATTTTGGATCTTATTGGTCTCATCCAGTGCCTCACCCTTTTCGGTGTGCTCAGGAGCTACTGATCAGATGGGAATCTCTACGGTTGATCTCTCCGAGAATCCCATTATCACAGGCACAACCCTCACCATCACTGTTGATGGTACGCCTACCGTTGACATTACTTCTGGAGCCATTATCAACTTCGTTGTGAAGCTCGGAACTAAGGGAAAGTTCCCAGTCTTTTCTGTCACGAAGGATGCTTGTGCTCTCCTTGGTCTTACCTGCCCCATTCCAGCAGGAGACCCTTTTGAGGCAAATATCGATGTTGACGTGCCAGCTACTGCTCCCGATCTTGCTAGTGTCACCTCTGAGATGACCATCACTAATGGCGACGGGAGTTCTGTCAGCTGCATTGATGTTCCCATCGAAATTGGAACTCACGCTAGCAGTGCACTTGAAGCTAACAAGGGAATCAATGATATGGAAAACCTCTTTGAGACTCAATCCCCATCACCAATGAACACGTTTATGCCCACAAAAATGCATACAAACTCCACCCCACAACCTACACCCATTGATACTCCGACCCCGACCAAGGGAGAGGGAAAAGAGGTGCTCAAAGTGATTGCAATTGTTCTTGCCATCAACCTCCTCGTTTATGGCTTTCTTTTGTACTGCTACCATAAAAGCTCCTGCCACAAATTTATGCGCAAAACGCTTTCCAAACCTAGCTGGTTCAGAGAAAAAAGTGTGGGCGATAAAGATCTGAATCGAGGGCTGCTGAACGAAAGTTTCGAAGACGACAATGCCAAAAGTGATGATGACGACGACGATGAAGTTGCAAACCTTTATGAACGTGAAGAGCGCGAGCGGCTCGGTATTTATTCGGGGACGGTGAATATTTGAGTTTTTGAGAAAGGAGAAGTTGTATCGAAATGTAGATTATATGATATATGTTATTATTGGCCAAACTTCTCTCCTAATTGGAAGGCGTTCTTGACAAAATCGAATATCCCGTTTTTTTTTCCCTCAAAACTCTCGGAGGCTACGTTCCGCAGAACGTTCTTGTGGTCGTCCAGGATCTCCAAAAACAGTGAATCCGCCTGTTTGCATAACGCAGGCTTTACGAACTTCGCAAAGGCGGGAGGCGCAAAGGTCGAACTCGGAATATTGTTGACATCCAGCATGATTTGAGAAATTTCCTCGTTCGCAAGGCCAGAAAGGTACACAAGCGTGATGTCAGAGGAAGAAGAACTTCTTATTGTTGGTGTTGTGTCATTATCCTCATCAAGATGTTCAAACAACTCCTCAAGAGAGCGCCCGGAGTACTCTCGTTCACAAATATTTGTGACCGAGGGCTGAGGGATAAGACTGACGAGAGGCCCTTCGCACAAACATTTCGACCAGAAAAAAGATGAAGCAGAAATTTCGCTGCCTTCGCTTACTATGAGAATTCTCCTAGGCCCCAAAGCGGAGTCAGATTCTGCAAGGCGAATGAATTTGTTTTCATTATTGTAGAGAGGTCGATTTAAGAGGCGAGGACGAGCAGTGAAAGCTGTCGCTGTTGCTGTCACAGTTACCGTAAGAGGGGGCAACTGGTAACAACTCACAAAGATCATTTTCAGGAGAAAAAGGAAGATCTGCATTTCGAAAATGGAAATGCGAAGATCGTTACTTTTTGTTGACGTTGTGTGCTTGACTGCTTGTGTTCGAATGGAAGAAGAAAAATTAACCAAATTCGCTGGACGGTTGAAAAAAGGGTTGTTGACGAGGGTTGTTGTCTAGCCCGCTCAGTATGGAGTTGGGCTGGACGGTGTCAAGAGGGTTGTTGACGAGGGTTGTTGTCTTGCCCGCTCAGTCAGTATGGAGCGGGGCTGGACGGTGTCAAGAGGGTTGTTGACGAGGGTTGTTGTCTAGCCCGCTCAGTATGGAGTTGGGCTGGACGGTGTCAAGAGGGTTGTTGACGAGGGTTGTTATCTTGCCCGCTCAGTCAGTATGGAGCGGGGTTGGACGGTGTCAAGAGGGTTGTTGACGAGGGTTGTTGTCTAGCCCGCTCAGTATGGAGCGGGGCTGGACGGTCACAAATAGAATCAAAACTCCAAAAGTGCAAGCTTAAAGCAAAAGTTTCGGCGAGCCCCGCTTTCAACCTCGAATTCCACGTTGTACAAAATGCTGAAATGGGCTCTGCTCATTTTACTCAACTGTTCGATTGGGTTCCTTCCAGCTTCAGTCGTTCATCATCAACAATACAAAAAGGGCATTTGCTCTCTCTCCTCCTCCTCCTCCTCCTCCTCCTCCTCCTCCTCCTCCACAATCCCAACAAAACCAAATCCAAATCCAAACTCGATGGAAGCTCGGGTTGGCATCACAATCTCCACTTCATCTCCCGCTGGCAACAATGATCCATGGGCAATCACCATTTACGAGGGTGACTTTATCGTCCATTCGAAGTTTGGCATTGGGAAATACATTGAGCTGACCACCTTTGACGTGATTGTCAACACCACTTCCTCCAAAACCATTTCCAATGCTCAGCACAATGACGTTATTCGTCAGCGTAACTCCATTCAGTTCCGGATGCGCGATGCTCAGCGAGAGGGCAAGGGCGAGATTTTCACCCACGAGTCACTTTTGGCCGAGGAGAATTTGTATGTGCATCCGGACTATTTCAAGCAGCAGCGCCATTTCGATGCTATTATTCAGAAGCAAACGAGGCAAGCTTTGAATGTTGAGTATCAGGACGGGACCTTGTTGGTGCCGATTGATAGGTGAGTTGAGCGAGCGCCCACTTCAATTCAATTCAATTCACTTAGCTCACTTAAACCACACCCACCCACACACACACACACACACACACACAGGTACGGCTTATCGAGAATTTCTTTGTACCGCTCAGCCCAATTGGTCAGCAATGTCAAGAAGGAGAAGGAGACCACCAATGAGAAGAACGAAACAGAAGAAGCAGCAGCAGCAGCAGCAGCAGCACCAAAAAAAAAACAGAACATTAGGGGAAAAAAGCGGAGCCCAAGGCTTTCGAAACTCGCCAATAGCAACACCACGTGGAAGGTGAGCGACGACGTACAATATACTACAAAATTTCAAACTTACTCACTCAAATTTACTTCGCACCTTCTTCGCTCGGCGCAGCGCGAGCTGAAGAAATGCGCCGACAACACCGCCTGGCAGGCCAAGGCGGTTTTGGCGAGCTACGCGAAGAGGGAGCAGTACGTGAGGGTGGCGTGCCCGCCGCTGGCGAACAGCGAGAAATTCAAACGGTTCGAGGAGGACTTTCCGCACCTGCCGACGCGGGATCAGAAAATTGCCTTTGGGCAAATTGAGGAGGACATGTGCTACCGCGCGCGACCGATGGACCGGTTGGTCGTTGGCGACGTTGGGTTTGGCAAAACGGAGGTTGCGATTAGGGCGTTAGTGAGAATGGTCCTGTCGTGGGGATCAACTCGGCGTCGGCAAGGGGTCCTGCTGGCTCCCACCATCATCTTGGCAGGTGAGCGAGCGAAGCGAGCGAGCCTTTTGGAAGACGAGAATGCGAGCCCTAACACCACCATGAACAATGTGTATTCGTTTGGTTCGCTCGGCGCAGCTCAGCATCACCGCACGCTCCAAACCCGGCTCCAAAACACGGGGATTGAGCTGCTGCTGTATCACGGGAGTTGCAAGAGGGCGACGATGAAGGAGCAAATTGAAGCTATTTCGAGCGGCAGGTGCCAAATTATTGTTGGCACTCACGCCCTTTTGAGCAAGGTGAGCGTTATGCGTTGGAGTTACGGCCACTTGTTTCACCATAATTTCTAACTACACTAACTAAACTAAACTAAACGTAGAAAATCGAGTTCCACGATTTGGGGCTGCTGGTGATCGACGAAGAGCAGCGGTTCGGGGTGAAGCAGAAGGAACGGTTGAAGCTAGTGAACAATGGCGTCGACGTGTTGACGCTGAGCGCTACGCCAATTCCGAGGACTTTGCAAATGAGTTTGAGCGGCATAAGGGACACGAGCACTCTCGCGAGCTGTCCGGTGGGCAGGAAGCCGATTGAAACAACCGTCGAGCCGTTCAATTTGGCGGTCATCAAAGGTGCCATCGAGGCGGAGAGAGCCAGAGGGGGACAAATATTTTTCGTCGTTCCTCGAATCGCTATGCTGTACCCCATTCAAAAGCTCCTCGAGGAGAACATACCCGGGCTAAAAATTCTCGTCGCGCACGGGAACATGAAGGTAACGAAAGGCAAACTCAAATCTGAGCAGCCAGAGGTTGAGCGCATCATTGTTGACTTCGCCAGCGGCAAGGCTGACTTGCTGTTGGCGACAACGGTGATTGAGAACGGCATAGACATTCCAAGCGTGAATACCATCATCGTCAGCAACTCGGAGTACTTCGGAATGAGCACGTTGTACCAGCTCAGAGGAAGGGTTGGGAGGAGCAACATCCAGGCTCACGCGTTCCTGCTCACCGGATCTCCTTATACGAGTTTTGATTCGGAGGAGGGGGGGAGCTCAAACACTTTAATTTCCGAGACAGGTGAGCGAAGCGAGCCGCGAGCGAACTAAACACACAACTAGTGTATGGTGTTGCTGGCTCGCAAGCCTTGAGGAAGACGAGAATACGAGCCACGACTAAACTTTCATTTCATACAAAAATGCGCACAATCTCGCTTCGCTCGGCGCCGCAGCGACCCTCCGATTGCAAGGTCTCGTGGATTTGAATGATCTGGGGAGCGGGTTCGAGTTGGCGAGCAGAGACTTGGAGATCAGGGGGGCCGGGGCCTTGTTCGGAATCGAACAGAGCGGCGAAGCGGGGAAGGTGAGTGAGCGAAGCGAGCGAGCCTTGATGATGACGAGCATACGAGCGGAATTTCTACAGACGGACGGCTACATCCACTACTAAACTAACATTATTCCACTCAATTCGTTTGACTCGCTCAACTCGTTTTGCTCTTGCTTCATTAAAAATGCGCACAATCTCGCTTCGCTCGGCGCAGGTTGGCTATGATTTGTACATGAAAATGCTCAAAAAGGCAATTAAGAAACTCTCCGGAATTGACCTGGTGGAGGTAAGCGAGCGAGCCTCAGATGTTTGCATCAAACCTAAACTAAACTAAACTAATCATATCATGCGCTTCGCTCGGCGCCGGCGCAGGTGGTGAAAACCTCCGTCTTTCTCCCTCAAGGGGAAGGCGACATCGAAGGGGGTGGGTCCGCGGACTCCCCCACCGATGAGCAAATTCTAATCCCCCCGGGTTACATTAAGGACGACATGGAGCGGCTCATTGCCGTTAGCAGGTGAGCGAGCGAAATACTGCGAGCGAGCCTCGATGAAGACGAGCATACGAGCCACTACTAAACTAATATTATTCTCAATTCTTTGGCTCGCTCGCCTCCCCCCTGCTCCATTAAAAATGCGCACAATCTCGCATGAATTCGCTCGGCGCAGCGCTCGGCTGGCGAAGACGAGCGCAGAGCTCGTGGAGCTCACGAACGAGTGGAAAACGACCTACGGAAAGTTGCCCAAGAGCCTCAGGCTCAAGCTTAAGTCCCTCCACCTGCACACCTGCACTCGCATCCTTGGAGTCGACATGATTACCCTCGACAAAAAAACAAACGAGGTGGTGCTACGCGCTCCGGGAATGAGACCCCGGCACTGGACAGCGATCACACAGGACACACCAACATTGGGTGACAGCGTTCGGGTGTTCTTTCCTCCCGGGCTTGAGGAGGAGGATGAGAGGGGAGGAAATAATCTGGACGATTTGCTCGAGGGGGGGATATATGACATCGAAATTGTCGAGAAAATTAGCTTCGACGATAACAACGAATTTGGGAGGATGGAGGGGGAAGAGGAGGGAGGGGGGGGGGATATGGACCTGGACCTGGGTATTCAACGGAAGCTGAAGGAGAAGGAGAGGGAAGAGGAGTTGGGGAAGGAAGTTGCGATGGCCAAGGAGGCGGGAGTGGGGGGAGGCGGGTTGGCTGGGGCTGTGGGGGAGCGTCTGAAACACCCGGCCATTGTTTTGAAAATGGACGATGGAGTGGGTGACGGGGGGTACGTGAACGCAATCTTGCAGGATGTTCTGCCCATTGTCAATATCGTTTTAAATTTGAAGAGCAGCGCGAAAATGAACGCGGTGGAGGAGATGGAGGCAAGGGAGGAGCTGGAGGAAAACAGAGTTAAAGAGGATTTGAATAGTGCGAAAGGATTGGTTAACAAGAACACGAGGAGCGGTTACTATGAGTATACATAAATAGCTAAAAATAAGTGGTCTTAGATGATATTCGACTCAAATTGTACATTTTTATACCCCCTTTTGTTGTGCTGCCTGTGCTGTGCCCCCCCACTCACCCACTCTAATAAACTTAGTAGTCGTTTTCATCAGGCTCCAACTCAGCAATGCGTTGCCGCAACCCCTCAATCTCCACTCTCTGCTGCTCCATGGCTGTTTTCATGGCAGCTTCCTTTTCAGCAGTCTCCTCCTGTGAGCGTTCATTTTTAGCTCGCATAAACATGATCAAACTTTCCGGGTCGCGCTTCCACCTTGTCGGGGTGATCTGGACGGGGAGATGGGCTGGGGAGAGGAAGGAGAGGATCTCGGAGGTGACGTTGTAGCCGCCGTTGTGCACCAGTTCGGCAAGGTTTTTCATAACCTCCTCGAGGATTGAGGTGTCCTCGGTGTGCTTCGGGAAGGACACAAATTCCCACTTGTAGACAACGTGGAGAATGAGATTTAGGATGGGGGTGAGGCCCGTGAGGTGGTAATCTCGGCAGGGGGTGATTCTAACCGTGTGGTTGTAGTTGGCCGAAACAATGAAGTTGGAATCGGCCGTGATGGTGAGCTGCCTGGTGTTGAATTCCTGCACGAACGTGTGCTTGAGCTCGAAAGTCTCAGCATCCCAGATCTTCATCGTTTTGTCTAGACCGGCACTCACAAGAATACGCCCGTTTGGGGAGTATGAGACGCTAAGGACGAGAGAGGTGTGAGCCTGGTCGATGCTCTTCACCAAGCTTCCATCGGCAGGGTTCCAAAATTTGATGGATACATCGCTACTTCCCGAGCAAAGGAGTTTGCAGTCGGGAGAGAACGAGAGGGAATAGACGTAGTGGGTGTGGCCCTCCAACGTGTGCGCTAAGATGGCACTTCCCTCGTTGAAGCTGTAGAGGTTGATGGACTGGAAGCTTCCAGTAGCCAGCTGCTTGCCGTCGGGGGAGAAGCACACTGCATGAATCTCACTCGTGTGATCCTCAAGCACTTGCACTCTCGCCCACTCGCCACCCTCCCCCGGCTCCGACCAAATCATCACCTTCTTATCATGTCCACCAGAAGCAAAATGGGAGCCTGATGGAGAGACGGTGACGCAATAAACAGTATCATCGTGTCCCACCAAGGTCTGGACCAACTCGAGGGAAGGGCTGAATACCTTCAAGCCATTACCACCACCGCCATCATCACCGCCACAAGCTACAAGTCCCCAGCCATTCAGAAGATAGCAAAGACCGAAGACATCATAGGCAAAAACATTGTCAGCTCGATATTCTACCTTGTTGGAGTTGGTCGAGTGGATGATGATTGACCTGCTCATACTACCAGATGCCACATGGCCGTTACTCCGCAACGCCACACAAAGCACAGTACCATTATGCCCGTGGAGGAGCTGTTCGTTCATCTTCACTGTCTAAATTGAGATTTGACGGGGAGGAATGAAGAGGGCTGAGGCGTATTTCTGGACTTGTCACCTAGTGGAAGATAAATTTGATAAAATTAACTCATTATGTGGTGAAGTGTCCAGCAAATTCAATTCGGAAATTGATAATTTTGTGCCACTTTGCCATCTTCGCCTGTTGTGCTGTTCACGTGCTGTTCAGGGCCAGCAAATCAGGAGAAATTAAACCTTCACCAGCCCTCTTTGAATGTCCAGGAATTCTCTCTGTAGAACCCTGATTCTTGTCTTCCTCTCTTACGTACCTTTGCAGCTTCTGATCCAAGCCACTTTCTTCCTATCGCTCTTCCTCTTTGTCTTCGACCCAATAGAATACGGACGTGTTCTCGGTGTAAGCTTTGTTATTCTTATTAACTGTGTCACACGAATTCACAAGGCTTGGGAAGCAGGTGGGCATTCCACTTGCAATTTAAAAAAGGATGAGTAATTGGGCTGGCGACTTTGAATGCAATCAATGTGGATTGAAGAGGCTCACAGCTCAATCATTTTCCAAGAAAGCAATTGATAACTATCGTAAACATAACAAGTCACTTCGATGCAAGTCTTGCGTTGAGCTATCAGCAACTTTGGAGCGGGAGCAGGCCACCGCAAAGGCGCAGGCGCAGGCGCAGGCGCAGGCGCAACTATCCACCCAATCCCAAGCTTCTGATGAAGCGGCCCTTGTGCTTTGTTCCTCCTGCGATGCTCGACTTTTCCCCTCCAATTTCAACACAAACCAACTCCGAAAGGGTTCGGGCAAGCAGCGCTGTAGACAGTGCGTAACAACTGCAGAAGATACTGCGATGGTTGCCACGTCCGTTGCCAAGAATGCCAAACTCAAAAAGGCTCAAGAAGAAGTTGAAAATACGGCGAAAACTGGAACCGCTGCCCAACAACTTGCTGCTTCAAGCAAACTCTCAGCCCTGGAGGCTGAGCTCGTGACAGGCTTAAAGCCCATGAAGCTCGGTCCGAAAGGCCGAAAAGCCAAAGGTTTTTTAAACAAGTAAAATTTCCCAATAAAAAAGGTAGTTTTTAGCACCACATCATTCCTATCAATTTTAGTTTGTTTATTTCCCATCCTCACAATTCTCACAGCAACAAACCCACAGGCTCCTCGCACATCTTTTTGAAAGCCTGCAACCATTGCGCACCCACCGCCCCATCGACAGTTCTGTGGTCGCAGCTTAGCGTGCAACTCATGACCATTGCCTTTCTGTAAATCGTCTTCTCGTCGGGCACGACCCTCTCTTCGATTGCCCCAACTCCTAAAATAGCACTCTGAGGCCTCCTGATGATGCAGGCTGCGGTCTTTACGCCGAAAGCCCCCAGGTTGACGATGCTAAAGGTTCCAGTTCCGTGATCTGCACCTCCGAAACCGTTGACCATTGAACTAATCTCAGCCACGCCAATGTTGTTGACGTTCCTAACGCACGGCGAGCTGCCGTTCTTCCCGACCAAGTTGATGTCGACTTTGTCGTAGGTTCTCACCACGCTATCGAGCCAGCTCGAGTTGACGCTCGGAACGGTTGCCATGGCACTTCCAGCGGCCTTGATGATCAAGTCGTTGGCCGATATGCTAATCGACTCGTCGCCCCCCTCCACAGTATGGGCGTTCAAAGTTTCCCTCAAGGACAGCAGTTTGTCCATGTTGACGTCGACGGTCAAGTAGTAGTGGGGAACATTGCGCTGCGCCGAGCGAAGAATTGAGTGGAATAGTGCTAGTTTAGCAGTGGATGTAGCCATTTCGCCGCTCGTTCACTCACCTTCGAATCGAGTAAGTTTGCAGCTGTTTGTTGGTCGGAGATTGTGGTTGGGTAGTCGATGAAATTTTCACCAGAAATTGGGGGAGAGGGAGGTTGGGAGTGGGTGGAGGGGGAGGAAGCTTGGTGAAGTTGGCCGGCCGAAGGGTCCGAAACAACATATTCTTCAACGTCAGCTGCCAATATTCGGCCGTTAGGGCCAAGGCCAACAACTCGGGAAAGGTCAATGCCAGCATTCCTGGCAAGGGTTTTAGCTAGAGGGGAGGCAATTATTCGGCCGCCAGAGATGGTGGTTGTTGTGGGGGTGAGGGTTGGGGTGAAGGTTGAGGTTGTGTTTGGGGGGGTGGCAGTAGGGGCAGGGTCAGCAACTGCAGCAGCAGCAGAAACTCCACCAGTGGGCACAGGAAAGTCGGCAAATGCAGCCGTATCCCACTCCTCGTCCTCCTCGAGGGTGATGCAAATGGCATCTCCACAGTTTACCTCAGCCCCATCACTGACAAACTGAGTTCCCATCACTCCACCATCCGTACATTCAAAATCAATAGACGCCTTGTCCGTTTGAACCTCAGCGAGGCTGTCACCGGCATTAAACGCCTCCCCAGGCTTGAACTTCCACTCTAAAATGACACCAGAGGTCATCGTTGGGGAGAGAGAAGGCATCTCAACAATAGTGTGATTAGGGTAGGTGGAGAAGTTGGAGTTGGAGAGCAAACAGATTGAAGAAGTACGGCCACGAAGGGCAGAACGGCACCCCTGCATGGCAATACGAAGCATGGCTTATGAAAAATATCCCAATTTGTGTTTTTTTTTAATGGCATTTTTGGCTTTCTACTCCTCCTCCACCGTCTGAAAAATGGGTGATTACAGCAAACCCTTCACATGTTTAGTAGCTAACAATTCAATTATTGTGCCTCTCCAAGTCCAAACCCTCTCGTCCTTAAATTCGGATTTAGACACACTGAACTCGATTTCGAGCGCTAAGGCTGCAAAACTGCACTACCGACCCTCAAACGAAATCACGTCTACTCCCCTAACGAACGATGTGTACTTGGTGAATCCTGCGTCTTCTGCATCAGGCCCTAGAGAAGCGTTCAACGAGTTTGCACAATTAACAACAACAACGACGAGCAAGTCAAAGAAGCGTAAATTGAGTGAAAATGGCGCCTCTGCACCTCCCTCCTGCGTGATGTTTGGTGGCTTGCGCAACATAGCCCTGGTGCGTCCCCACGAGACGATCCAAAATTCCTCCCCTCCCGTTTTTCACCAGACCTACGGCACCTACCCTCACGCCAACATTCTCAACCCCAACCTTTCCTACGGCAATTCCCTCCAGTCCGCCTCCACTGACAGCTCCTGTTACGTGTTGAAGCCGTCCGTAGAGTTGCTGATGTCTGTAGAAAACCGTGGCGGTGGCGAGAATACCTCGGAACCTGCAACATCCTCATCAACATCCGCAGCAGCAATCAACACTTCTGTCCGACGAACACAAATCGTCGATGTCTCTGACTCCTCCTATATAACTTCTGTGTGCTTAGGCCTCCTTCCCGGCCACACACTGATTGAATCGGGCACGGGTTCTTGTATGTTCACACTCCAGTGCATCCGAGCTGTGAACGCCAGGATAAGCAGCCAAAACCAAAAAGGCAACCAAACAGAGGGGTACGGCAAGGTGCACACGTACGAGTTCAACAGGGAGAGGAAGCTTGCGGCGGAGCGTGATTTGCTCCAACACGGCTTAATAACATCGGAGGACAACCGGGGCAACGTTACAGCTGTTTGGAGTGACGCTTGTGACACGAGCGGAGACAACTTCATCTCCGAAAATTCCACCGAAATTTCCCACGGCTTTCCCGTCCCCCACCATCCCAAACTCACCCAACATGCCGATGCCATCTTCCTTGACCTCCCTGAACCGTGGGTGTGCATAATGGGTGCTCAGGTGAGCTAGTGCATGGTTGTTGCAGGGACCCACTCCTCAACAACTTAACCTCAATTAACATTTGTTTTGCTTCACTCTCTCCCCCCTGCTCCTCCACTTATTTTGCCCGGCGTAATCCAGCCCCAAACCAACAACAAATTCGCAATTAATCCCACTACCTCATCCGTTCTAAGAGCGATAAAAACCGGAACCGGGAGACTTTGCACCTACTCGCCTTGCATCGAGCAGACCCACCGCTGCGTGAAGGCAATGACGACGAAAATTCCCGTGAAAAACTCTCCCAATGGCCAGCTCGCTGCCCCATTCCACTCGGTGACGACAATAGAGGTTAGGAGAAGGGAGTTCGTCCCGCAGGTTGAAATGTTTATGAAGAGCAATGGTGGGATTGCGGCCGTGAAGCCGAGTTTCTACAGCGTAGGGGGGCACAGTCGTGGGGAAGAGAAGACTGACACGGAGATGGAGACGGTGAAGGAGGAGAAGGAGGAGGAGGAGAAGGAGGAGGAGAAGGAGGAGCAGGAGGAGAAGGAGAAGCCCATCGAATACGACGAAATTCTCACTGCGAGGGTCCAAGGCGGCCAGAAGGGGCATACAGCATTTCTAACGTACGCCACAAGGTCTAATTTCGAGTTTTAGTAGAAGCACAAATTTCAAACACATCAAACGCCATTACTTATACAAAAATAACAAACATCAGCTTGGCAAGCCATTCACAAGATGGTCTCCCCCGTTCCTTGGTTCACGTAATACTCCTTGTTCGAAGCTTGGTCGACAACAAAACGACTCCCAACCCTCTGCCTTCTTCTGCTTCTACAAAGATATGGATTTAAATGTGAAAAAATCACACTCATATTCTACTTTTACGACGAATAACGAACTGAGGGAGGACCCCCCCCCCC
>BRYC01000452.1:0-10649 GCA_030267985.1 Parmales sp. scaly parma | reverse complement strand
CAAAGCTCCCCGGCAAATCATAACTCCCAGGCCCGCCCCCATTCCCCCCCCCGGTATCAACAAACTTCCTCGCATCCTTCCCGAACGTCCCATCAGTTCTCCGCCTCGTTCCTCCCCCCACCGCCACTTTGGGCGCGGTGTAGATGTTGTTGTTCTTCGAGTGGTACTGCGGCCCTGGCGTATCCTTGAACTTGCTCCCGTCGATGTTGTAGCCCTTCCCGCCCCGAGGGGCGGAGACGTTGAACCCCTGCGGACGACCTGCGTTGGTTTTGTTGTGCTCCGCAACCTCGGGATTGTTTTTGTTGCAATTTTCCTCGTCGCTCCCGCCCCCCTCCACCTGCTCCCCGCGGATTTGGTCGTCGACGCCCCTGATCCGCCCCTTGGCAGTGTTTGCAACCTCCCCGTTTCCAAAGACCACGAACCCGCTCTGGTGAACGATGGGGCGGTTCTTAACAAACGGGCTTTTGTAAACCATTTTCTTCACCCTCGGTCGGGACCGAGACAAAGCTGGTTCCTCCTCCCCTTCCCCACCATCCCATTCTCTCACGCACGCCTCTGCCTCTGCATCTGCCTCTGCATCTGCCTCTGCCTCTGCCTCAGCCTCTTCACAACCTGTGGTTCCTCCCTCCAAGCTGTTACTATACCCAAAGCCACTCCCATAACCACTCCCGCCAACAAAGTCCCCACCATTCCCATTCAGCTTCCCCCCCCTGCCCCTGTCCCCCCTTCCCCCATCCTGATTCTGGTTCTGGTTCTGGTTCATCTCACCAACCTTGGGCCTAAACCTCGGCCCCGTCGTCCCAAAAACCCCGTTCCGCCCCGCAACCCTCTTCTCGACCTGGTGGACGATTGTGAAGTAGTCGGGGTTGTACATCCCTCCCCCTTGGGCTCCTCCCGATGTTGCTGCTGCTGCCCCTTCGCCCCCCCCCGCGTTTAAGGAGGGGGCTGACGATACGAGCCTGTCGGTTCCGCCGGCCAAGGCGTTTAGTCCGGGCCCTTCCCCGCAGGGGCGGGCGCGGGTGGAGCTAAAGCCGACGGGGTCGGCGCGGAGGGATTTGTTTTGTTTTGCAACGAAGCTGCGAATCGAATATTTTTATTTGAATATATCGGATTAGATTTAGAATTTGGATTACATTTGAATAGAAATTTGCGGGGCAGTTTGCGGGGCAGTTTGCGGGGCAGTTTGCGGGGCAGTTTGCGGGACAAAAAAAAACAACCAACACACAAACACGGAGGAGTGTTTGTGCTCACGTGTTTGTGCTCACGGAGTGTTTGTTGTTTGTGCTCACCTGCTGATCAAATTGTTATACGACCCGGGCCCAATCATCCGGTCCGAGTACTGATCCGCCTTGGACTCGTACGGGTGAACCTTCGGGCACGTGTCCCTAGCCGCAGTGGTGTTGAAGTGCTGCACCCTCTGCCTCTGTCTTTGCCTCTGCTCTTGCTGTAAGCCCTGCTGCAAGCCCTGCTCCCCCGCCTTCATATTTCTGAAGCTGTTCCTGTTCTCCTCCCCGTGTTTACCGAAGTTAGCCACCGGCGTCGCCCCCCTGGACGAAGATAACGATCCTCCGTTGCTCCCCAAAGATTTCGTCTGAGTCTGAGTAACCGCCATCCCCGCGCTCTTCCCCCCCCCTCCCCCCGCTCCCGTCACGGGGCCGGAACTGAAACTCTGATGCGCCATCTTGACCTTCGACCTGAACCCCGCGCTACTCCCTTTCTCCCACCCAAACCCCTTCCCCTCATAATACCCGGGGCCCGGATTCGTCGCGTCCGGCATCGTATTCTCAATAGTCTTGCTCTGCTCAAACACCCTCCGCTCGGTCCGCGAGGTAGAGAAGTCTTTTGGCATGTTCTGCTCCAGGTTTTTCGCTATGTTGTACGCTCCGGGGCCGACTGTGTCAAAGCCGGTGCCGGATATTATTCGAGAGGGGGGGGCGACTGGCTTTACCTGCCGAGTTCCTTGGCTTAAGTCATCGACGTAGCCGAAGGTTTGCATTTTGTAGGGGATTGCGGGGGGGTTGAAGTTTGTTGGGATCTGCGCATGCGCACACGCGCATGAATGAAGGTGTTAGTAAAAGAAGAATTAGTAAAAGAAGTTAAAAAATAAATTCCTTGCTTTTCTTACCTCAGACATGATCGAATTAACCGATTTGCTCTTCCTCATCCCCTTCTTAATCTCTTCCGCCCTGGTTCCGTTTTTTACCGCCGCGTCCACGGAGCTCACTGAATTGTATCTCCCCGGCCCGGGATTCTGCTCAATAGTGCTGCTCATGAAAGCGGATGATCCCGGAGCGGTTGGAGCGAGCCGCGCAGAGGTAGACTTGAACCCCGCATTTGTCGCCTCGAAGAAGGACGGTTCCGGGTCGGATATGTACGCGCCTGGACCGGGGAGCTGGGAACTGGAAGTGTCCTTGCTGCGAGTGGTGTCGGAGTTGCCAAACCCACAAAAGTTTGGAGTGTGCTTTATTGGTTTGCGAAGATCGTAGCGGCCAGGGGCTGCGAATTCAGTTGTACGAAGATTTGATAAGTCTGAATTGCGCTCTGCGCGGCTGGTGATTGTCATCTACTCTCTACTCTCTATTGCATATGGTAAAAATTATGAAACAATTTCCGTTTTTTTTTGTTTTTTTTTCAGGCAGTTTTGTTTGAGTGAAAAGTGAAAGATACAACCGACACAAAAGTTCTCAATGCATTCAAGTGCAGCTGAGGGAGGTATATTTAAGTTCGTTACATACCAAACTGACAACCCCAAGATTGATCAAGTTTCTAAACTCTCGACTCATGAGTACACATGCTTTGCAAAGCAAGAATGTGCTCGTTTGAAGGCAAAGGGCCTCATTGCTTCTTCTCCGAAGAAGGCGCTTCGCGTACAAAGCTTTCCCCATACCGACACGGTGATCTCTGAGTCCTCTAATCCACGAAACTTCTCCTTGAAGCAGCAAATTCTCAACAAGGCGCTTAAAACGTTGGAGCAACTGCACCCTGACTTCGACATCGACCACGACCTGTTTTTCGTGGAAAACCAGAAGGACAAGGACAACAACACAGACCAGCTGAGCCTGTTAAAAAATCTGGCCAGCTTTATCGAAACCGACTCTTGCCTAGACACACCCGACCACGGACAAAACTTCCTTTCCTACTTGGTCATTCTCACCAAATTCATTCAAACTCCCTCCTACAAGAATTCTTCGAAAGTGTTGATTTCTGCTCTTGCAAACTTCCGGGCCCTCCTGAAGTGCTACAGGTGAGTGAGTGAGCGAAGCGAGCGAGCCTCGAGGAAGACGAGAATACTCGCGCGATGGATCGAGACGAAATCAGTGCAGACGACAACATCCCCACTTACTAAACTAACCTTATTCCACTCAATTCGTGTGGCTCGCTTGGTTCGCTTGTGCTTCATTTGTAATGCGCCTCGCTTCGCTCGGCGCAGCCACCAGGACTTCCAACAGCTTCACGACGAGCAGTATTTGCTATCTGCAACAAGCAGCTACGACTCGATCGAAACCGACATTCGCTCCAACCTAACAATCCTGGTTCCAATTATCCTAACCAATTTAACGAGAAAGACCAAGTCCTTGAAGAAACTCATGTGCAGGTGCATTTTCGACATTGCAAAGACAGAGAACGTCGACGGACTGTCGTTGCTTCTCCCTTTTCTGGGCAGCGAGAAAATTATGCTGCGCACTCGACTTTTCGTACTGAAACTGCTCGTGAAGGAGTTCGGATTTGCGAGTGGGGGGGTGAAAAAATCAATGTGCATGGCAATCGCCTGCACCACTTTACAGCGGCGCGAAAAGGGAGCTGAAAAAGTTGACGAGAAAACCAACAGAGCGGCCATATCGCTCATACTAGCGACTGGGAAGGCCGAGAGTGTAAAATTCGTCGAGCAATACTTGAGCACTAGGAAGGGGCTTTTTTACGATGTCAACTTGGTTGGTTGGTTGTCGAGCAGAATGGAGGAAGGTGAGGAGGAGGAGGGAGAGGAGGAGGAGGAGGAGGGAGAGGAGGAGGGGGAGGGAGAGGAGGAGGAGGAGGAGGAGGAGGAGGAGGAGGAGGAGGAGGAGGAAGAAGAAAATGAAGGAAATTGC
Organism: Parmales sp. scaly parma; assembly: GCA_030267985.1. Lineage (NCBI taxonomy): Eukaryota > Bolidophyceae > Parmales > Parmales sp. scaly parma. The sequence continues at coordinate 6,561 of BRYC01000452.1, read as the reverse complement.
CCGGAAAATATTTTCCCAAGTAGACCATATATTTAGACCTTCTACTCTCCCTTTCCCTTTCCCTTTCCCTTTCCCTTTCCCTTTCCCTTTCCCTTTCCCTTTCCCTTTCCCTTGCCCTTTATTTTACCAAATACTTCCTGAAAAGCTTCGGAGCCTCGTCACTGGGCGGAGGCCACTTGCCCCCACTCAAAACATGCTCAACCTCGTCCATCGTGCGCGGGCAGTTGGTGTAATTCTCCATGCCGTCAGCCGTGATTGCAACAACGTCCTCCAACCGCACTCCCCCGGTCCCTCTAAAAGCCGCGATTTTCTCCGCATTGATGTGCTTGCCGAGATTCGGGTCGGCCAAAGCGTCGTCTATGACGCAGTCGATGAAGTAGCACCCCGGCTCAACCGTCAGGCACATTGACTCCTGCATGATCCTCGCAGTCCGAAGGCTCTTCAAGCCCGGTCCGGGGTTCCTTTTGGGGTGGCCTTCTAGGTAGCCTCCAACATCGTGCGTGTCAATTCCAATGAAGTGGCCCAATCCGTGTGGCATGAAGACGCCGCCGAGCCTCTTCTCGACCAGCTCCTCGACCTTGGCCGCGTCAGCCATTTGAACGACGCCAACCTCAATCAACTGCGCCGAGTGAAGAAGGCGCCACCAAACGAGTTGGGTGGTTAGTTCAGTAGTGGATGCGCACCTCATCGCTCGAGTCTTCCAAAAGGCCCGCTCGCTTCGCTCACTCACCTTCTCCAAAATAGCCTTCTCGGCGGCCTTGTGGCACTCTACCCAGTCGGTTCCGGGCTTCAGCATCTCGTAGACCGCGAGTTGTGCGTTTAGCACCGCGCTGTAGATGATTCGCTGGTTGGGAGTGAACTTGCGGTTTGCTGTCATTGGGAAGCTGAGCGCCCGAGCGGAGCGGAGCGAAGCGAGGCGCATTTTCAGCGATGCACGAGAGCAAGAGTGGGTTAGTAGGTAAGTCGCTTCGCAGTTCGAGGCTCGCTCACCTGCATGTTATGTCGGCGCCATAGCAGTGGTACTCGCTACCCATGTCCAACAGGCACATGTCACCCTCCTGGATTGTCTGATCGTTCGGTGCACCTGCATGGCCATAGTGAAGGGTCGCGGCGTTCGGCCCGCAGGCGCAAATTCCAGTGTAGCCAGCCTTCCTGCAGCCAAAGTAGAAGTGCGAATAGTGGTTGAACATCGCCTCCTGCTGCCACTCAGTCATTCCAGGCTTGCTCTCCCTCATCGTGTACACGTGGGACTGAGACGATAGGTCCGACACGTGCTTCATCAGCTCCAGCTCGGCCGGAGACTTGAACACCCGGGAGTCTGCGAGAACTGGGAACAGGCTAGTGGTATTGGTGATACCACTCACACACTTGAAGGTGAGCTCGGGGGCGGGGTAGATGTTTCCGGAATCAGAGTTTTCACCACAGTTCAGCAAAATCTTAGGGGAAGAGGAGGAGGAAACATAATCGGAGAAGAAGGATTCCAACTCGTCGACGTACTTCACGTCATCAACCTCGTAGTGGTCGCGGAACTCGCTGGGGGGCTTGATGCGACCCATGATAATCGCATAGGAAGCAGGTAAACGCGGGCAAAAGAGGGTGGTTTTGGCAGAGTGCACATCTATCGCAATCGCAAAGTTGGGCTCCTTGACCCCAGAGAGGTAGTGAAAGTACGATTCCTGACGGAAAAGTTCCTCGTGGTCCGTATCATTGCGGGTCTTGTCCACACCAGACTCAAGGAACACCAAACCTTGTGAATTGCTGCTGTCAAATGCAATGAGATTGCTACAGACCCTTCTGCGATTTTCAGCATGCATCGTGAATGGGACATTGTACGTCGAGAGACCAAGAGAGAAGGTGGACATGATTTGTGTGTTTTTTGGGAAGGAGGAGGAGGTACAGAGAGTGAGAACTTTTTAGTTATATTGGAGCACTTGTCACATTTGTCACCTTGTTGTGACTATTTAGAGTTTTAACCAGGAAACACACAAAGGAATCGCATTTTAGAACCTATGTTCCACCGGCGAAGCTCCAATCCATTCGGCTCAGGCTTGGAAATAGATGAAATCGATCAACATCGCTCAACTAACCCTTTTGATGACGAAAGCGACAACGATGAGAGCCCTTCAGAGCCTTCATTCTCTGTAGGGAGTGACCAGAGTGAGAGCATATCAATGAGAACCCGGCGAATTCGTCGCGTCGTGAGCGCGGCTCTCCAGATGGATGATCTCGAGCCGGTTCAAGTTGTTCCTACCACCCCCACCTGTACCCTCACCCCCGCCCCCACCCCAACTTCTCCTTCTTCGCCTGTCCTCCAAAAGAGCGACGGTTTTCCCTTCCTGACCGATCTGCTAAAGTCGGTCAATGAAATTTCCGAAGCTCGCGTTAGTGCACGAACAACGTCTTCAGCTTCAACTTCCTCTCAATCAATGCCCCAACGCAGCACAAACCCAAACCGGTTTCAAACTGCCCTGGAGAATTTTGTTTTGGATGATTCTATATCCTCCCCAACCCCAATCCAAACCACCCCCCTCACGATTCTGTCCTCCCTCCATTCTTCTACGAATGAAATCCCAAGCCTCCAAACACTACAGAAGGCAGTTTTGGCTGCAACGACACTTCAATCGAAGCTTGCATCTCAGAACATGCTTGTTCACGAGGAGACTGCCAACACTTCCGACCATGTCCGCATGCTCCTCGCAAATGGATACTTGAAGGGGTACGAGAATATAAAATCCCGGCTTACCACAATAGAAACACGCTACAAATCCATAATCGACTCTTCCGGCTACCAAAGCGCAGCTGACTCCAACCCTAACCCAGACATTAAGACAACCACAACCACAACTCCCCAAAACCAAATCGAATCAATTTCCAAAATTCAGGAGTACGACAAAATACGCTCAAGGCTAAACGAAGCCTCGGAAGTCCTGTCGATTTGGTGGAAAATGGAGGATTTGGCGAAGTTCGTTAGCTCGAACGAAAGTTTGAAGAATTCCATTCACAAGGACATACTGGCGGGCACGTCGAAATTTGCAATTTCGACCAAGACGAGCCAGAGCTACGTAGAGGACATATTCGTAGATCCGGAAAGGAGCTTCGAGGCGGCAATTGTTCTCAAGCATTTGAGGCTAGTCGCGAGGAGTGGTTCTAATTCCAGTGACTTTAACAGCGATGGGGGAAGATTCAACAAGACGGGGGTGATAATTCAGCTAATAAGCGATGCAGGTGAGTGAGTGCAAAAATGTGGTTGTAATGAAATATTGGACTAACTCCCCCCTTTTTCCCTAGTCGAGGAAAGACTGTTGGAGCAATTTTCATCCATCTACGCTCTGGGCGGTGTTTACAATTTTGACAGTTCCCACTCACGCTCACGCTCACCCGATTCTCACGTTATCAACATAGAGGGACTACTCAGTGCTGCAACTGCACTGAACTACTTTGACAATGGACGAAATTCCCACAAGCGTTACGTGCAGCAGGTTGTACAGGGGAGGTTCCTCGACCTGAATGAGATTTTTGAAGAAAGTTCAAGTTCTTGTCCCATCCCCAGCCCCAGCCCCAGCCCCAGCAACATGAAGGAGAGACGGGCTTCCACGAACCCCTTTGACGACGACGACGACGATCAGAGCGACGACGATGACGACGACGACGACGACGACGACGCGGAAACAACAACAACAACAACAGCAACAACATTGCAGCAACAACAACAACACAATTTCATCGACGAATCGGCAAAATTCGCATCCTTGTTCGACCAAATCGGATCCGTTTGCGTGGCGGAATTCACACTAATAGCCCACGTCTTCTCGGCCAACAAGACGCCCAAATCGCGAAAGAACAAATCGGCGGAAGTGGCGAAAATGCTAATCGACCGCGTTCTTTCCGACCCCTCGTGTGCCGTGCAGAGCAAAATTGACGATTTTCTCAACTTTGACTTTCACACACTAAACCGGTCTCAGCTCAAGTCATTGCTGAATACGATGGTCATGATCAACGCCTCGACTGCGAAGCTTTTCTCAGTACTCACCTCCGCTGTGAAGAAAAATTTCGACGGCAGTGACACGAGGAGTAGAGGGAAATGCAACGATTTAACCGCATATTTGAAGGCCATGGAGCAGAACCTGTATATCAACTTGAGGGGAGAGTACTTGAACCTGGAATTGAACAACTTGGAATCGGAGTGCCGGTATCTGGTTGAAATTGGTTGGGGTTGCGATTTTGGGGACACCACAATGGAGGGAAAATTGCTGACTTTGGACGTGGACCAACTGGTGAAGGTGGGGTGGGACGGAATGTTGAAGGTGAGCGAGCGAAGCGAGCGAGCCTTTTGAAAGACGAGAATACTCGCGATGAAGTGCGCGAAATGGCACACAAAATACCCTCCTGGTCAAACCCGCCACCGTGTCCAATGTTACGGCCGATACAGTGATTCGCATTTTTTTACGTTTTTTGTAGTGTGAACATCCACCTCCACATGCCCCCTTTTGGAAGACGAGAATACTCCCGTTGAAGTGCGCGAAATGGCTACAGACTTTATGGCTACATTACATTCACTACTAAGCTAACTTTATTCAACCCAATTCGTTTGGCTTGCTCTTTTCGCTTGTCTTTCATTTCAAATGCGCACAATCTCGCTTCGCTCGGCGCAGGAAAAAGGAATTCTGGACAACAGCAAGACTGGTAGCTGGTGGGGAGTTCTTGAACTTGGATCCGGTGCGATTGAGAGGAGGTGAGTGAGCGATCGATCGAGCGGGAATGAAATGAAATGAAATGAAAAGCTACAACCACCCACATCCACTACTAAACAATTTTTTTGGCGCAGCACGAGCATGTTCGGAGAGGGAGGGGAGGGCGTTGTTGATTGGGAAAACACGAGCAAGGCGGTTGGGGGGATTTGGGGGTTTCTGTGCGTGTTTTTGGGAAGGGGGGTGCTGGTGCCGATTTTAGAATCGGCGGGGAGCATGGTGGGGGTTGAAAAGGGGCAAGTTGGGAAGAAGGTCAATTTTCTAAGAAAGCAGTGCGCGGAGGAGGATGACAGTGAGCTGATGGTGTGCAACTTGGGCGTTCCGGAAGGTGAGTGATCGAAGCGAGCGAGCCTTGAGGAAGACGAGAATACTTCGCGATGGATCTCGCGAAATGAAATGTCTGTGGCTACAGACATAATGGCTACATCCACCACTAAACTAACATTATTCCACTCAAATCTTTTGGTTCGCTTGGTTCGCTCGCGCTTCATTAAAAATGCGCCTCGCTTCATTTTGCTCGGCGCAGAATTTTGGCATGCGTTGCGCGAGGTGCAGGCCATTGCGAAAAAGTTCGATGGAAGCATTTGGGAGGGAGATAAATGCGGCGTGAAGGCGATATTGGAGAGGGGGGGGTATGTGACGTACAGCACTGTGGCGAAAGAACGCCGGTTGCAGTTCACTCGCGACGTCGAAGCTCAAGGCACGTCCGCCCTGCTCGTAGCCGTGAACACTATCTCGAACTTTGTTTCCTGCCTGCTCGACACTTCATCCGAGAAATTTGGCTCGGGCGGAAACAACTCCAACTCGTCGTCTGCCAACCCGTCCACTCCCGTAAAGTCCAAAACTTCCACCACCACCAAGATGCGATCAATGGGAACTCCCCAAAATTTCATTAGCATGTTCGAGAGTAGCGACGGAGGAATATACAACATCGACGAAATGAATATGGATATGGGTGGGGAAGGGGGTGGAATGGACGGAGGAGGGAGTGCCGTTGTCACGAACATTTGCAATTGTTTATTGCAGCAGTTTGAGTGGATGGGTGGGCAAGGGGGGGGCGAGGAATTGGCGGGACTTTGGGACCTGCTCATGTGCGAGGTTCACGACATTTTCGTCGAGAGGCTGCTGAGCAAGCAGAAAGTCAGCGTCATGGGGGGGGTGGTCTTAAGCAGGGACGTCGAAAGCTTGCAGAACTTGAATTACGTGGGGCGTGGGAAGGCGAAGGGGAAGGGGAAGGCGGCAGAGAAGTGGGGCTTGCTCAGGGAGATCCTCGTGGTTTACATGGTGCCGCCAGAAGCCGTAAAGTCCGTCGTGGTGGACGGGCTGGTGGGGAGGGTGGAGAAGGCAAGGCTCGTCAACTTTTTGCAAAGAAGGAGCGATTGGCGAAGCGCGAAGAGCTTGAGGGGTGGCGTGGCGAGCTGGGCACAAGAGCTGCTGTTGGAGCTGGGGAAGAAGGGGGTGGGGATGGGGGGAGGGGCGCCGGAAGAAAATGGTGGAAGGCGGGGAGAGGGGGGAGAAGACGGGGCGGGGGGGGCGAAAGCGGCCACCAGCTACTTCAACAAAATCAAATCAACAAACTTCGCTACTACTCCAAAAATGAATCTGAGCATGAAAAATATGAATATGAACATGAACATGCACATGAAGGTGTTCTCGTCGTCGTCAAAAGAAGAGGGCAACGAGGGAGGGCGAAAGAGGGACCGTTTCAAGGGTTTGTTTGGGTAACTTTTAGATCAATTCGTCTTATTTATATCAATCTATACGATGAGCCAACAGCGTGGGCCGTCAATTTCGTCATCGTTGCGGTGCCGTT
>BRYC01000451.1:4853-63757 GCA_030267985.1 Parmales sp. scaly parma | reverse complement strand
GAAGAGACGTGCTGCCCCGAGAAATGTTAACCCACCCACCCGCATGGATAAAAAAAAATGGTTAATGACTAAAATTCAAGATTTCTTATATTGGTACAATTGGTCAACGCCCCAGGCAAATTGGTTTCGTGTGGGTGGTTAAAGTCGCGCAATTTTTTTCCTGACTATGGATTTATTTTGCTAGGTTTTTTGTAAACTCTCTATTAATAATTAAATTCCGGCGGACGGGTGTACGTGCTTTCACCGCTCACTGTGTTGTAGTAATATTCCCCCCCCGGGTCGTCAATTTCTTGCCACGGTTGAGCGGGCTCTGCAATCTCCTGCTCCTGCTCCTGCTCCGGCTCCGGCTTCTGCTCTGGCTCCTGCTGCTTCCCCAGCTGCTCCCCCACTTCCTCCAGCCTCCCTTGCCCCCCCACGTCCTCAGGGTTTGTCCACGACGTTTCTCCGCTCACTGTGTTGTAGTAATATTTCCCCTCCGGGTCGTCAATTTCTTGCCAGAGGTGAGCATTCTCTGCAATCTCCAGTTCCTGCTCTTGCTTCTGCTGTTCCCCCAGCTGCACCCCAAGCTGTTCCTCCAGCCCCACCCCCCCCTGCTCTTCCAACTCCTCAGGGTTTGTCCACGACGTTTCTCCGCTCACTGTGTTGTAGTAATATTTCCCCTCCGGGTCGTCAATTTCTTGCCAGAGGTGAGCATTCTCTGCAATCTCCAGTTCCTGTTCTTGCTTCTGATGTTCCCCCAGCTGCACCCCAAGCTGCTCCTCCAGCCCCACCCCCCCCTGCTCCCCCACTTCCTCAGGGTTTGTCCACGAGGACTCCCCTGTGGTATAATTGTAGTAATACGACGCTCCGGAAGCTTCGTCTGGCATCAGATGCCAGCCAAATTTTGCTTCTGCTTCCACCTCCACGGGCGCGTTGTACGGGTTGCCAATAAGTTGCATTCGTTTTGCTGCTGCGTTTGGACTTGCGATTTCACTTTCATTTACAGTTTCTATTTCTGGTATATTAGCTTGTTCCACCACGACAAAGTCTTCTTCTCCTTTCTCCTCTTCCACCGCAGCCACTGCATCTACTTCCTTCGCCTTGACCACTGATTTCACCCGAGCGTGGGACGGCTCGACAACCGTTGCTGCTTCCACGACAACTCGCCCGCTGGCTCTCTGCTCTACGTTCTCGATATATATTCCACTGCTATTGCTGACATTGACATTTGCTCTCGCCGCTATTCATAAATCGAACCTCACGCCAATTCCTTTTTTCTCCCCCCCCTCATGGTGCACATTCCTGCGCCCCCCCCCCCCCATTGCCTTCGCTTCGACCACCACAGGCTTCAATACCTCCTTCCTTGCCGTGGCATTTCCATGTCCATGTCCATTCCCGTTGGCATTCCCATTCCCATTCCCATTCCCATTCCCATTCCCATTCCCATTCCCATTCCCATTCCCATTCCCATTCCCATTCCCATTCCCATCCCCATCCCTCTGCATCTGCTGGATTGCTTCTTTTTTCATAGAATCCCTTTCGATCGGATTCTCCTCCAGCAGCCCCATTGCAAATTCGGCGTAGTCGATAATTCCGTTGTTGTCGCTGTCGAATCGGGTCAGTATCTTGTGCACGTCTTGTTCCGACATGCGAAGGTTTCCAATCGTTGTCAACACATGGTGCAAATCGTCGGTTGAAATGTTGCCATCACCGTCAAGATCAAAAACCTTGAAGCAGCTAAGCAGCTCCTCCGGACTAAAGTCAATAACGTCCCCGCCGTTGACCATTTTGCGAATAATCTTTTGCAAAATGCTCGCCGCCCCCTGTCTCGTTTCGAAAGCGATTCTGCAAAAAATAATAATATGTATGTTGGTGTAAGCTTTTTTGTGGCCCTAACCAACCAAAAATTTCCAATTTTAGCTTCTCACCTGACGCTTTGCAGTTCATCCTTCGTCAGCGACTTGCCCCTGGTAAGCCGCACCTCGCCTGTCAACTCCACATTTTTAATAATTTCATCGATATCTCCTTTTTCCAACAATTCCTCTTCGTGGTCGACCCGCCCTCGGACGACGCAAACAACTCGTTGGCGAGATCCGAGTCCACCGTAGACTCCCTGTAGTAGTTGCTATTCAAATCCAACTCCTTGAGCTTTTTGCTACTGCGCTTCTCGCTTGCTTCTTCAATCAGTCCGTGAAAACCCTTGATGAACCAGAACGACTCCTTTGCGCTGCTCGCGACGAGATGCAGGTGTCGCTGCTTGGTTCGAATTGTAAAGTATTTTCCACGGTCCCCAGAATTCGTTTTCGTGTTGTCAACAATCACATCTTCAATGTCTGCAACCAAGATGCTCTGGTCGGATTTGTGGCTGTCCCACGTTAGCTTCAACAGCGATCCTGCCCCCTTTGTTCTCAGCGTGATTGTGTGGAATTGTTGCATTCCCATTTTCGTGTGGTTCGGAATCTTTTTCACCTTGCATCCAAACGCTAGCTTCTGCTTGAAAGAAACAACCTCCTCCTCCTCGGTCATTTCCTGGGAATTCGACGTGCCCAAGTGGTGGGACGATTGGGTGGGAGTTTTGGGTGTGGGAAGTGGTGGAGTAGAACTCTGAGCCGAGCGAAGAAGAGTAAAAACGAGTGAAGCGAGCCAAACGAATACGCGTACGAATTGAGTGGAATATGTTAGCTAAAAAGTGGGTGTGGGTGGCTGTAGGCATCGGCATAATCGCGTATGCTCGTATTCCTCGAGGCTCACTCGATCACCTGAGGGGGAGGAGGTGGGGGGAGATCCTCAATTTTTTTCTCAAAGAAAAAACGCTTGCCGGGGTTCACGTGATTTCCCACAGCTTCCGTGCCGGCTCCAGTGGTTGCAGTAATTTCCCAATCGGTCGTTGTTAGTATGGAAGCTATTATTGCAAGGAAGGATCGCTTGTTGGTGTTGGTTATTTCGTAGTGAATTTTGTCATCTTTGGATTTTCTAAGATTTTCCACAAACGGCCCTGCAAACATGTCGCCCGGGGAAATACCCGCGAGCCAGGGGATAGGCGCACATACCACCGATTCGTTATTGTAGTGGAAAAGGTAACTTTCGTGGTGGTTGTTATTTGTTGTTGTTCGTTCACAGAAGGAAATTCTAGACGTTTGCTCATCTGCCGAGTAGCTCACAAGAAGTCCGAGATTGTTCATGGGGTAGGAGGATAAAATAACCCTAACAGTTTTGTGAGGAGTTTGATCTGATCATGATAAACGGTTAAAGATATTTTAATTCCACAACCTTGTTTAACATGATTTCAGATTTCTTTCTTTCTGTGCTGCTTTTCTACAATTTTGCACAAAAGATCCTCACTTATCTGTCAATTGTCGGGATGGTTTCAAAGAGGGTTGGAAAGTATGAAATTGGCCATACTCTAGGAGAAGTAAGTAACGTAAACATTCGCTGACTTCAATTTAACTTTTTCTGTACTGAACTAACCTTATCATTACTTTCGCTCGCTCGTTGTGCGCTGTCGTGCTTCGTCGAAAATGGGCTTAGGGAACCTTTGGGAAGGTAAAATACGCTGTACATGTAGACACCAATGAGGCCGTCGCAATCAAAGTTCTCGACAAGGAGAAAATCCAGCAGCAAAACATGGGGCAGCAGATAAAGAAGGAAATTTCCATCATGAAAGTTGTTCGCCACCCCAACATTGTGAAGCTGAAGGAGGTGCTTGCGTCTCGCTCCAAGATTTTTATTGTTCTAGAGCTTGGTGAGCGAGTGAAACGATTAGCCCACTCCTACCCTCTCCTAACTCACTCTTGCTCTCGTCCTTCGTTTAAAATGCGCCTCGTTTTTGCTCCACTCCGCGCTCCGCTCCGCGCTCCGCTCCGCTCGACGTAGTGACTGGGGGTGAGCTGTTTGACCAAATAGTGAAGGAGGGCAAATTTACCGAGGAAAAGGCTCGATTTTACTTCCGCCAGCTTGTCCACGGGCTGGAGTACTGCAACAGCAAAGGGGTCTGCCACCGCGACCTGAAGCCGGAGGTGAGCGAGCCTCGAGGAACATTTTTATCGAGCTACTACTAATCCCTCGGCGCAGAACTTGCTTCTTGATGGCAAAAATGATTTGAAAATTTCCGACTTTGGACTGTCTGCGCTGTACACGGGTGGAGACGAGGAGACGGCTTCTCGGACAACCCTTCTTCACACCACGTGCGGCACGCCGAACTACGTTGCCCCCGAGGTTCTCGAGGATAAGGGTTACGATGGGCGAAGTGCCGACATTTGGAGGTGAGTTTCATTCCTTCGGAGCTCCGTCCATACAATCGCATTGTAACGAAAAGATGCGCTTGGCCAAATTATCCACCGTGCCCAAATTTGAGTGTTCAATGACGTTATGCGTTGCGGGTGATTTAGTGGATTCGCCTTTTGTGTTTTTCCTGCCTGTCTGGTCGTCCCTAAGCAACAACGTCCCTGGGCAACCCTCTCGCCCAAAAAGATGCGCCTGGCCGAACTTCGGCTCCGTGTTCAAATCTGGGTGTCTAAAGCCTCCATACGATGGAGTTACGACCGATTCAGTATTTTATTAAACGCACCTCGCTTTGCTCGGCGCTTCCGCGACTATTTGAATAAATCTAATCTAATATAATCCACGCTTGCTCTCCCGGTGCAGCTGCGGAGTGATTCTCTACGTTCTTCTTGCTGGCTTTCTCCCCTTTGACGAACCAACAATGCCTCAGCTATTCGAAAAGATCCAAACTGCATCGTTCCAATTTCCGAGTTGGTTCAGCGAGGGCGTTCGGGACATGCTCGGAAAGATTTTGGTAACCGACAGTCAGGCTCGGTTGAAGATTGGCGACATTAAGAAGTTCGCTTGGTTCACCAACAATGGCGAACTTTCGGAGGAGGCTCCTGCAGTCGTTTTGGAGACGGACGATATTGGTGAGGGTGTGGCAGGCGTGGAGGATGCTCCGCCAACAGAGGTGCCGCCAACAGAGGTGCCGCCAACAGAGGTTGAAGCTGACACCTCCGCAACGGATGACGCCGCAGAAAACAACGAGGGGGGCGAGTCTCCCCTGACAACGAACGAGGACGCGCAGAGGTGGATCACGCGGACGCAGAGCGAGAGCAAGGTAAAGAGGGTCTTCCAGTTCAAGAGTAGGGGAGAGCCAGCTAAAATAGTTCAGAGCATCAGGTGAGCGAGCCACACACATCCACATCCACATCAACCACTAAAACTAACAACAAGACAGCGAGAGCTTGACCGAGATGGAGTGCGAAATGAAGGTTTTCGAGGAAAATAACAAAATCAAGGCCTGCAAGATGACCCCCAAGGGAATGATCGGAGTGGTTCTGCAAGTGTACACGCTGGAAGGAGATCTCCAGATGGTGGAGGTTAGAAGGGGCAAGGGCGATATAATGGAGTACTCGGCCTTTTACAAGGATCTCACTCAAAACAAGATAGCTCATCTGATTGAAGAGGTGGTGGAGCCCGCCGAATAGAATAAGATGCGGTTGTAAAAAAAACAAATTCTACGACACGACACAGACCACTATTTTATATGCGTGCTGTCGTCCACCTGTCGTCCACCTCTTCCAGTTCGACCTTCGACTACACGACAAGTCTACGACTTTTTGGTCTTGCCATTATTACTATTCTCGTCGTCCTCGACATCGAACACTTTCTGCAGCTTTTTAGGAAGCAGGGCATAGAAGGAGTAGGCACTAAAACTCGTTGCTAAAACCTTGTACAGCGCGTTGTAAAGCCCAAGCATATATCTCATGTTCGAGAATGCAATCGCAATTGTTAATATTGCGGAGGAGAAAAATTGGACTGTTGGGATTATCGCGCTCTTGGATCCGATGACTTTTGGTATTTCCCAAACGGACCAAGCAAAGGGTGGCTGGTCAGGTTCTCCAGCGAGGAAAAAATTGAAGCTAGAAACTGCCAGAATGGCGTGCAGGCCGGCAACAGCTATCCACTTCATTGTGGAAACGAGCATGATGCCGAAGGTGAGCTCTTCAAGAGCTGTCGTCGCTGTCCCCCTTTCCACCCACAGTTGTGGCAAGAGCTGCGAACTAGCGAGTAGCAACAGAAGGAACGTGTAACCCAAGATGAGACCCCTTCTATTAGATTTATTAGATTTTCTTTTATTCAGCAGCAGCAGGCAAGAAAGGAATTGCACAACAGAAGCGAAAGATTTCATTTTAGATTCGTACATCGTTTGCATGAGCTGCTCTGGGGATGTAGATTCAATTACGTGTTTTACATCGTCAGGTTTGGAAGGCAGTTCTTGGGATACTGCAAGTGTGGGACGGTGAGTTGTTGGCAATCGTAAGGAGATGGAATCATTGTAGAAGTCAAACTCCAGATAGAGGACAAGTATCGAAGTGATTAATATGTTTAAATTCAGGTTACTTAATGTCAAAGACTTCTTGCCAATAGCATTTTGTACCATTACATTCTCTAAAGGGTGAACTTGGGAACTTGGGGTCACCAGAACCAAAAAAATATATATATGCTATATATTTTTTTTCTCGTTATTTCCTGTCAACCGAAACGCAATTTTTTTTCATCTGTTACATACCCAAGACGGAAACAGTCACAACAAGACGCACACTTTCCCACATTGCAAATAAAAAATGAGTGGAGAGGAGCAACTCACACTCGAAGGATCCTTCCAACAACCGCAACCACAAACCCAATCTAACTCCTCCTCCTCCCCAAGAAACGATGCTGATTTCGTTGGCGATGAGCGCGAGAACCTGATGCAAGAGCTCTCTTCGACAATGATCTTCCACGACATCGACCGACCGCTCCTAACCACAGACGACACCGGAATGTACTCGATCATCGCCCAAATGAGCAAGAAAGTTGCCCAGGTTGATTCCCAATTGCAAAACCCCCCTGTGCTGGTAAAAATTACAGAAAACATGGCTAGAATAGACGAGGTGGAGCAGCGAATAGATACGGTACTGGAGGCGATAACAGCACTCTCTCGGCGAATAAATTCAATTCACGGCGAGGAGCAGGAAGAGTCGGAAGAATGGGCTGCCACCCCCACCCCATCCACACCATCTGGCGAAGAAAAGAAAGACAACACCACCCCCGCTCCCGCCCCCGCCCCCACCCCCAGCACCCCCCAGGTCCCATCAACTTCAGCCTCAGCCCAGAAGCTCACAAAGCCGATGGAAAAAATGAACTCTGTCGATGTGGAGAAGAATTTTGCAGCCCTAAAACTTGAAATTAAACAGCGGGAGCGCAACCTCCGCTTTGAGAACGACAATACGTTCTCGGAGCTCGATATGAAGAATCAGCGGCTCCTTGCCAAGCTGAACGCCGAATACCCGTCAATTTCCGAGTTCAACCAGTTCAAAGAGTTCACGGCCGAGCGTGCGAAGAAACAAAAATTAAAAATGCAAAAGTCCAACTCGGATATTCAGCGTTCTCTCGATGAAAAGTTCACCAATGAGTTCGAGTCGATAATGAAGTGGAAAGAAACATTTTCCACCGCCACTTTGGACCGGATGAAGTCGGTTGAGGACCTGGTGCGAAGGTGAGTCAACAAACTAGTGTCAACAACTAGTACAACAGACGAGAATAAAACGAGCCACTACTAACCCCCTTTTCGCACCTTCTTCGCTCGGCTCAGCTTCAGCGAGGATCTTACCTACTTGAGGGGCGGAGTCGACGAGCACGTCCATATGCTGGAGGAGAGGATCCAGGACAATCAAATGTGGTGCCAAAAGAAGTTCAGCGACATTGCCAACGAGATCAAGAAGGCCAACACGAAAATTCACGATCTTCAGGCGAAGCAGAAGGAGCACTCTATCGAGCTGGAAACGCACTCTGAAAAGCTAGTTTCGCTGGACGAGACAGTGGACGAGAACAAGGAAGCTGCGTTCGCGCAGTTCATGGCCCTTCAAATGAAGATTGACGAAATCAACCAGGTCAACTTTGAGCAGAACGACAAGCACACAGCTTTGGTCGATCAGGTGGTCATGCTGGAAACAAGAATTGACAGCCACGACTCGAAGCTCGTGGAGAAATCGGAGCAGATTGATGTGCAAATCGCAAAGGTGAGCTAGCGTAGCGAGATATGCGAGCCAACGAGCGAAGCGAGCTAGTTGCAAATAGTGTAGGTGTTGCTAGCTCACTTCGCTCACAACTCGCAAGCTCCCGCGAAATGGGCTACATCCACTCCTAAACTAACATTATTCCACTCAATTCTTTTGACTCGCTTAACTCGTTTTGCTCTTGCTTCATTCAAAATGAAACTCGCTTCGCTCGGCGCAGGTCGTGGAGCTCCAAAAGCAGGATGTGCGAATATTTTCGAACTTGAAGAACATCGAGGAGGTGCAATTGGTAGAAGTGAAGAAGGTTGCCGAGGAGGTGAGGTCTCACTCAGTCTGCGCTCGCCTTTTGGATGACGAGGAAATACTTGCGATGAAGTATTACATAAGACTACATTCACGTTCTAAGTAACCCACCCAATTCGTTTTGCTCGCTCGTTTTGCTCGTCTACCATTAAAAATGCGCACAATCTCGCTTAATTTCGCTCGGCGCAGGCAACAGCAACCTTACAAGATGCGGTCGAGACTATAATCAAAACAGATATTCAGAACATTCAGTCCTTCAATAAGGTGATGAAGACAGAAATGACTGCGGTCAAGGAGGAGGTGAGCGAAATTCCGGCCCAGTTTAATACCGTGAAGGAGTCAATTGTCGCTGTCAAGGCCGTGCAGGTCGCGCACAAGGAGGAGGTGACTCAGAGCGGCGGAGAGCTCGTAAGCTTAACCGAGAGAATCAAAGACTTGGAGCAATCAACAACTGCCATTCGCCCGCTCAAGGACAAGAGCATCGAGCTTGCGGACGGGTTGGCGGGTCTTGAGAGTGCGATCAAAAGCACGCTGAAGAAGAACGAAGGCAGCGAGATAGCGCTGGACAAGGTGACCCAAGACACGGCTGCGCTGGAGAAAAAGTTGGTGCGAGAAATAGCCAACTGCCAAAAGTTATCCAGGGACGAAGTTAATTCCAAGGTGGAAGAGATGCAGCAGGAGATACAGGAGATGGAGAGCAAAACAACTGATATTGTGCAAGAGATACTGGAAAGCAACCCGAAGTTGCTGGGCAAGAAGGGGAGCAAGGGACCCATGGCTGGAGGAGGGGGTGGGGGGCACTCAGGGGGGCACGCTCACATGGGAGGAGGAGGGGGGGGAGGGGGGTTTGGGGGAATCGACGATTCTGCCCAAAGGCGCGGAAGCGCGATTGGGCTCACTTTGGAGGAAATTCAAGAGTACGAGCAAGAGAGCGCAGACGTGGCCAAGGATATTATTGTCAGCTTTGAGGAGAAGTGCGTGCTAAAAACTTACGTGGTCGACGAAATTCCGCAGGATTTGAGAAGCCAAATGACCGAGCTGTGCCAGGACATGAGCGAGTTCATTAGCAGCAAGGCGGACCAAGATGCGATTGATAGGATGATCAGGGGTAGCGCGGAAGACGTGGTGTACACCGACGACGAGGTGGATGCTAGCCGGATGGCAATGCTGAACAACTGGATGGCGCGGGTAGCGAGGAACGTGGCGGTCAGCAAGCAGAGCGTCAGCAAGGTGAGTGCGAAATGGCTGCAGTCTTTATATTATGGCTCCATTCCATTCCACTCCATTCCATTGTTTGAACTAACATTATATTATATTATTCCCCTCAATTCGTTTAACGCTTCGCTCGTGCAGGTTCGGATGGAGGCGAGGGAGAAGATACTGAAGAAATTGAGCGACGCAATCGACATGGCGCTAAGCAAGCACGATCAAGTACTGATCACAGGCCACAGCAGGCTTGGGCGAGTTCAACTGCCTACGTGCTTGGCGTGCGACAGGCCGTTGGCGAATAAGCAGAGGGCGAGGGACAAAAGGGGGGAGGGCGGAGGGGAGGAATTTGTCAGGGTTGTCATGAAGGGGGGGGGCAAACAAGTGTACGAGAAGGCAGCTCCCGTGCCGAAGATTGGAAGAATGGGGGTGATGAGTGCGGGGACCAGAGGGCAAGCAGGAGGAGGAGGAGGAGGACCGGAACTTGACCTGGCGATGGAAAAAATTGCAATGTCGCACCACGGCATGAACCCGGCGGCGCTGACAGGGACAATACGGCCCGTGACGGCAGGGGATGCGTACAAGAAGAGGCCCGTCTTTGGTGGAAACAACGGTGGCATCGAAAATAGCTACATCTACAAGGGGGGCTTCAAAATGCCGTACAATCCCGAGGAGGGGCTGGGAGGCGGGGGGGGGTTGGGCCACAGCGGCAAGGTGATAAACTTGCCGATGGTGGGTTATCAGAAGTAGAAAGGGTTGGGTGATTTATATTTGAATCAATAAAACTTTCTCGTTCGCTTATTTTTCAATTTTTCAATAATGTCAATATTGTCACCTTTGTCATTCTTGGTCTTGTTCTCCTCTTTGTCCCCGCTCTCTCTACCGCTTTGTTTTACTTTCTTGAATTTCTCACCGGTCCTCTCCTTAGCCTTGGCCTTGGCGGTTCCGGACCCGGTTCCGGACCCGGTCCCGGGAGGACCTGGATCGTTGGCAATCTTCAGGACCACCGCCTTGCCGTTCATTTTGTGGGTTTTAGCGTTATTTATAACTTTTTCAAAGCCCTCCTCTGACGCAAAACGCACGAATCCAAAGCCCTTAGACCGGCCATTAACCATGTCAGTTTTCACAATTGCATCCGCAACCTCTCCGTAGGCGCTAAAGTGGCTTCGCAATTCCTCCGTCGTGACCGATTTTTCGAGCCCGCCAACGAAGAGCTTGTTAACGTTCTTGGTTGCTATTCGCTCAGCGGCGATTGATTTTTTCTTCTCGCTGAGTTTTGCTTGTCGCAGCTTTTGCTCTTCGAGAGTGCCGCCCCCGGTCTCGTTTGCGCCGAAGTGGGACGGGTTCTTAATGTACGCCTTTTTCAAGGCATTCATGAAAACCATAGCCGACATCAACCGCTTTTCTGTCTCGCCACGAACAATCACGGTGCACAGGTCTTTCGACTTGGTTTGGACTTCGAGAGTGCACTTCGTGTTGACCTCAATGTTGAACCACTTCTTCTTTGACTCCTTGCGGAGGTGCTTCACTATGTCGAGGTGGACTTCCGACGAAGTGGTGACGGTAATTGCGCCCTCTGGGAAGGGGGAGGGGGGGGGTTGCTGAATCGTTGGTTTAAGAACTTTCTTTGAAGAACTTTTGGGAAGAGGGGCTATAACAATTTCTTCTTCAACTTTTTGTTGAACTGCAGTTTGGGGGGTAGTGGTGATTCCGGGAATTGTCAAAGCGCCATCGTCAGCTTGAACCACTGTATTGGCAAACTTCATCGATTCCAATGTCTCGCCAAACTCATCCCACGAACATGAAGGAATCGCATTGCAAATCAACTTTCGAAGTTTGTTTACTTTTATTGATTGTGATTTTGTGATATTGACAAGTACTAGCGCTTTTATTGTGGCTGTGTTGATGTTGGAACTCATAATCTACCGATAAAGGGGACAAGTAGGGGGAGAAATTTTCATTCCTTCCAATAAAATTTCAGAAGAAGCAAAATGAGGAGTGCAAAAGAGTCACGAACAAACACATACACGTTTCCTCTTTCCCCACAACTTTGCTGGCCTATACAGGACTCCAATACCAGCCCAAATCAAGCTGCGCCTCTTTCTAGCTACTAATTGCGGACCTCCCAAGCTGGCAAATATAACAACTCTTGAATAGAAGTAGGACCCCTCTTTCGTCGACATGGCCGCCTCCGCTGCTATTCGCCGACTTAAACGGGAGTTCAACCTCCTGCAAAAAGACCCCGAGGCAAATTTCTTTGCCAGCCCGCTTGAAAGCTCTTGCTTGGAGTGGCATTTCATCATCCTTGGGTCACCTGACACGCCTTACCACGGAGGCATCTACCACGGCAAGCTCACCTTCCCGCCGCAATTTCCAATGAAACCTCCGTCCATTCAAGTGCATACCGCCTCCTCCCGGTTCGTTCCGAATCAAAAGATTTGCATGTCGATGTCTGACTTTCACCCCGAGCTCTGGAATCCATCTTGGTCTGTCCGGACGATTCTCGTCGGCCTTTTGTCCTTCTGGAACTCCGAGGAGCTCACCACCGGGGGGATGAAGGACTCGGCGGCCAACAGAGTTGAGCTTGCTAAGGCTTCCTTAGCTGCAATTGTTGGCGACAAGATCGTCAATGATCTCTTTCCGAAGGTTGTTTTGCTTGCAAAGGCGAGATTAGACGAGTGCGAGTCTTCGAAGTCTTGGCCTCCACCCTCGTGTTTGCTGGATGAGGAGAAGTTGCAGGAGCAGAAGCAGGAGAAGGAGATTGTGAACGAGCTTGGCAAGTTATCTGTAACAGCAGAATCAGCAGCATCACGTCAACCTCAACCTCAACCACATCCACGTCCACAACCACCACCACCACCACCACCCCCTGTCTCAGATAGTGGCAAGAACGCTGAGCGCAACCGAAAAAAGAGGGAAAAAGAGAAGGCGAAGAAAAAGCGTCTTCTTCTCATTGACCCAAAATAAAATTACCAAGTAGAGCTCGACTCGCTCGCTGCATACCATTTTGTTTCGCTCACGAGCAGGGACGCAAACCGTAACAGGTCAGTCAGTTGTTCCGGCGACAAATAAATTTATGATTTTTTGCATGAAAATTTCAGTGCTTCAGACGAGCTTTTTCTCTTTTTTCTCGCCTTCCGTTCCCGAGACTCCAGCGAAGAACTCCTTGCTGAGCTTCCGCAGTCTATTTTTTGCTGGTGATTCGTTACCCTTCCCCTCCTTCTCCTTTTTTATTGCTCGCTTCTCCTTCCTCACCTGCTTTCTCTTGATCCTCCTCTCCTTCCTCTTGAAGTTCTCCCTGTCCGCCTTCTCGGTCAAGTAAGTTCTCTCCTTCTGGGTCAGGCTGCTCGCCGTGCCGTACTTGACGTAGCTCAGCACAGGGTCAATAACCTGGCAGGTGTGCAAATTGAAAAACTAAGTTAATTTTCCCCTAAATAATGTTCGCTTTTTTCCTCATTTTCCGCTCACCTCGTACTGGACCCAATACCGCACCACGTCCACCCCCAAGCTCCCGCTTGCCCTCTTGCCCTGAATCATCATGACCATGTACGCCGCGAAGCTGTAGCCCAAATACTGAACACCTAGCAGCCGCAAAGCGTCCCAAAACACTGCGTCGAGTTCAACCTCCGCCGACATGATGTCGAACTTGCTAAAGATGGAATCCGTTTCCACGTCGTGGAAACCTTTTCTCCCCAGACTTAATATCGATCGTGAGAACCCGGCCCGGAAGGTCTGGACCGCCTCGCGGATGAACAGCCCGCAGACCATCCACGGCCCGTACGACACTCGCGTGAACGCGTAACCGATCGGGCTGCTCTCGATAACGTTCAGATCAGGGTTCAGTCCGCAAAGCAATATGCCCATGAGGCCGCTTATGACAGCGCACAATTGCGCGTTCTTCTGGTTCACGCAAGCGCTCACGAAGTATCCTAGGCCACTTGCGCTCATGTAACCGCAGAGGATCACCAAGTACAAGTCTCTGAATGAGATGAGCGGGTAGGCAATTCTGTATTGTAGTGCATTGTAGTGCATTGCAGTGCATTGTATTATATTGTATTGTATTAGGCCTCTGCCAAGGTTAGGAACTCAGCTTTTAAATAACACTCACCGATAGTACGTCGAAATGAAAAACAATGGGCTAGCCGCGATGATCGGCATGTGGCTGATAATTTTTCCCAAGAAATATCCAGTCGCGCTGATCCCAGCATTCATCTCTCTCAGGTACACAGCTTGTTCCCCGCCAAACACCTTCAGTGCCGCAACCACCCCCATCATCCCGTTGATCATCATACAAATCTGGCTGCCTAGGGACTTGTCGTCGCGGGCGACCGTCCCGGCAAGCCCCCCCGAAAAGACGAGCAGCAACCCGTCTATAAACAAAATCATCTTGTTGTTGAGCTGCTGCGCGACGGCCCGCTTCCAGATGGTGAAGACCTGGGAGAGGTGGGAAGGCCGCTCGCGGGACGGAATCACGCGATTTTCGTACAACTTTTGATTAAGGAGCTTTGGGGCGTCTTCGACATCGACGTCGTCGGAGTTGAGAACGGTTTCTTGGTACTGCTTCCACGTGTCTCCTAGGCTGCCATGTGCATAATCCATCTTGTCCTTCGCAATCACATCCAAAAAGAAATCGGCTGGACTCGTTTTCTCTGGCAAAATTTCGCCGAGCTGCTTCTCCATGTACCCGAGGGCGTCCTTGGTCTTGCCAACGTAAACCGGGAACCCTCCACGCTGAAGCAGAATAATCTGGTCGATCAAGTCCAGCGTTTCCATTCTGGGTTGGTGAATGACCATCGCAATGGTGAGTCCCATGTTGCTCAGCCGTTCCAAGCTCTCAATCAGCTGCAAAAAGTGAGTATATTAGTGGTTTGGATGTAAAGTTATTTCTCAGGGTTCGCTTCGCTCGCCCACCTGCTGACTCGTCGTCGCGTCCAAGCCGCTCGTTGGCTCGTCCAGGTACAGAACCAGCGGGCTCCCCATCAGCTCTATGCCGATGTTGACCCGCTTCCTCTGCCCACCACTAATCCCTCTTCTCATTTCGTCCCCGATGAGCGAGTGCTGAACGTTGCGCAGGCCAAGAATGTCGACCACCTCGTTGACGAAGTAGCGGCGCTGGATCTTGGTCAGCGAGGGGTCGCCCTTGAGCTTTGCGTAGAACCTCAACGTCTCCCGCACCGTCAAATCGCGGTGCATAATATCGTCCTGTGGGACGAATCTGGCGTTGTTTGATGTGAGTGCGCCGCAAAGGTATTTAAATTTATCAAAATACGTCGTCACTCACCCGACCAAGTGCTGGATGCTGATCAACGGTTTCCTCTCCCCGTTGATGCTAATGTCACCCTCAACCTTCCCCCCGTCCTTGATCCTGTTGGTGAGCGCGCTGATGAACGTGCTCTTGCCGCACCCACTAGGTCCCATTATTGCCGTCATCGTACCGCTCACCAAGCTCCCAGTGACGCCGTGCAAGATCTTCTGCGCCGATCGAAGGGAGGGAGGCAGGCACATTTTTAATGAAAGCCGAGCGAAACGAGCGAGCCAAACGAATTGAATTGGGTAAGTTAGCTTAGTAGTGGATGTAGCCATTATGTTTGCAGTCTGGAGCCATTTTGCAGGATTCATCGCGAGTATTCTCGTCTTCATCAAGGCTCGCTCGATTCGCTTCGCTCGCTCACCTGCTTATTGGCCAAAATCACGCTCATATTTTTGAAGCCGATGTCGATCTTCATTTCCCTCCCCTGCGGCGCTGCCGCCGCACCGATTGATCCCCTGTAGCTGCTATTCCCGCCGCTGCTACCCCCTTCGATTCTGCCCCCCATTTCCAAGCTGTTGTTCTCCGGAATTCCGACAATTTCGCTCCCGCGAATTTGCCCACCTGCACCATCAAACAGCCCAAGCCTCACCATCGACCGCTGATACTTGTCCAAATTTTGGCCGGGCAGCTCGGGGTTGTTGTCATTACCGTCGTCATCGCTCTCCCACCCCCCCGTATCGAAAGATCCGTTCACGTTCACGTTCACGTTGATGTCAAATCCCATTTCCGTGTCCACACTCGTGTCCATCTCACTCTCTAATCCTTCGGTGTCAACCGTTAAATTGTCGTCAGATTTAGCACCGTGTCCAGTATCATCGCAGAGCATCCTCATCGCCCCCTTGACGTCCTCGTCCAAGGCCACGCTGCGCGAGTCGACAGACCCTTGGCGAAAGATCTTCAGCGGAGCTTGAATTTGCCGGGAGAAGGCGTTGTACCTCTCGTTGAACTTTTCCTCCAGGTGCTTTCGTCCTTTCAGCGTGTGCATGTGGTGGAGGCGAACGCCAACGATTAAAAAGATTGCCATGCTGTTTTGATTATGGGGGGTTATTTATTTTGTTTTGAGATACTAAACTGTCAACGTGGCTCACCTGCCCAAAATCATACTCGCAAGAATCAAACCGCTCATCCGATCCGGCGCTTCCATGCCAGGATATTTACAAACTTCCCAGAACTCGCACTTCCTCGGAAGGCTGCTACCATATTTGCAAACATAGCCTACTGGACACAATATTTGCCTCCCGGGATTTTCGCAGTAGTACCCCCCGTCACAAACATCTGGTTCTTCATCCGCCGTGCAGTAGTACCCCCAGCCGGACGGGCAGGGAATGTCGACCTGAGAACTGGGACAGTAGCTTCCAACGCGGCAGCAAAAATCCGCTCCGGAGAGGTCTCTCACCCCGTCGAACGCCAACGCGTTTGCTTCGATGCAGTCGGAGAAGGGTGCGTCCGGTCCGTAGGTGGATGTGTACATATCTAGCGTCTGCACCGTGCGAGGCGAAGCGAGGCAAATTTTTAATGAAGCAAGAGCAAAGCGAACCAAGTGAAGCGAACCAAACGAATTTGTGGGTTAGTTTTGCAGTGAATGTAGCCATTATGTCTGCAGCCATTTCGCGAGATCCATCGCGAGTATGCTTGTTCTCTTCCTCAAGGCTCGCTCTCTTCGCTCACTCACCTGCTGCGTTTCCTTCGGCAGCGTGAAGAAGCTGTGGTTTTTCCTGTCGGTCGCATTGTCATTCGTCTCGAGGTGAATGTACTCGAACTTGTACAGGTTGTTGAACTTCCTGAAGTTTCCGCCAACGTAAAGAGACTGCGTTTCGTTTTTGAACATGACGCTCACCACGGCCTGTTTGTCCTCGCTTTCTGTATC
Organism: Parmales sp. scaly parma; assembly: GCA_030267985.1. NCBI lineage: Eukaryota > Bolidophyceae > Parmales > Parmales sp. scaly parma. The sequence goes on along the minus strand of BRYC01000451.1, from coordinate 47,043 downwards.
GTAGGTCAGTCCCATGGCCATTGCTTTGGCCTCCGGGAAGGCGGTTGTAACTTCGTACAGCTCGGATACTTCGTTATAGCTTAGTTTTACGAGTTGCTGGGGGCAGTCCAGAAGCTTTGACTAAAGCAATTGTGTTTTAGTTAGTTGTTTTGTAATGCCTCACTCCCGCAACTCCCTCAACTCGCTCACTCACCTTGGTGGTCTGAAAATCAGCCCCTATATCAAATTTCTCCCACATGGTGAAGGCCCCCCCCGCCACAATCTCAACGCACCTGCCCAAAACCTCGCTCCAGTGGGCGCAGGTGAGAGTCAGGACCTCGCCATTTGGCCCTCCAATCATGTCCTTAGAAGTGTGATTTGCTCCCCTCGCCCCCGAGGGAATCAAGCCCCCATCCGTAGCGGAACTCTGAATCGGCAGCAGCGCTAAGTTCTGGTAGCCCATTTTGAAGGTGAGGCTCTCCCCTTCCCCCGACTCATTTACGACGTCCGAGTCGATGTTAAAGGTGTTGATGAACTCTCCGCCAATAACAATCTCGGATTCGCTCACTTTCAGGGTGCTGTAAATCGTGCCGACCGCTCCCTCGCAGCAAATTGCCGGGGGTGGGACGGTTTTGCACTGCTCCAGCTCGCCCATGAAGAAGTTTATCACGCAATTTATCCCACTGCGCCGAGCGAAATTAAGCGAGATTGTGCGCATTTTTAATGAAGGACGAGCAAAACGAGAACGAAAACGAGCAGCTTAGTAGTGGGAGTGCGGGTGGGTGTAGCCAAATGATCGTTCGCTCGCTCACCTCTCCTTCGACCAAGTGTTGAACATGTAGGGCGCCGCCCCTTCGCTGCTGCTGCTGTAAATCCCCCCGAAGACAACACTGCTCTCGTTGATTGCGCTATAAAAATGGTTAGAAAATACACTTTGGCATTAAAATATTTTTCGTATTCTCGTCTCACCTGATGCTCATGACCACCCCGTCAACCCCGTTTTTGTCCCCCGCCCCCATGAACAGTTCCTTGCTGTTCAACGGCTCTACACCAATGTTTCCCCTGTCGGTCATGTTCAGCCTTGCAATGCTGTTTGCCGTTGTCCCGAGCGCGTCGGAGAAGTACCCACCCACGTACATCACTTCGCAGCTCCTTCCTCCGTTGCTCGCACACTCAATCGTTTGGACGATGCTGCGCCGAGCGAGCCATACCATGCGTGGCATAATGTTAGTTCAGTAGTGGCTTGTAATCTTGCAGTACTTTTTACAATCGCTCACCTCATGCCGGCCTCTTCATCGTCGGGTAGGTGGCCGAAGCCAATTCGCTGGGTCTTGTTTGTTATTGGGTCGATCGCCTCCTCATCGAAGTCTTTGCTCCTGTTGAACCTCATGGGCTCGAACTTCTGAGTTATAGTGTTGAACATGGCCAAGTTGTTGACCAGGATATCCTTGTTTCGGTCGAGATTTGCGAGTTTGGTGATCTCGTCTTTCCCGTTATCTGGGTTATCGGCGTTGTCGTCATCGTAGTTGTCGTCGTCCTTTGGGGAAAGGTCATCATCACTTATCGGCGCGGGAACATTGTCGTTATCAGGGGTGGGAATGTCCTTGTCCTTCTCAGCAATGTCGTAATCTTCGGTTGACTGGTCGATCTTGCTGTTGCTCACATTCCGAAAGTAACCCCCGACGTAAATATAGTCATCATCCTCTGGGCACGCCAAGGTGGTTATGATGCCCCCAAACAGCGTCGGGTCGTTACCGTGGCGCTGAACGTTCTCTAAAGTTGCGTCAGCACCAATAAATCCAAGGTACTGGACGGTGTCGTTCTGGGAGAGAATTGCAAACGAGTTTGCCGAGTGCATGCCGAACCGATTGAAAAGACCACCAACGTACGTGAGGTTTCGGTGGGAGCAGATCGCGTTCACATGCTTGGGGATGGCAAATTGAGAAGTGAGGCATACTCTGGGACCTTTTGCTGTGAATTCCGTTTCCATTTCTAACGAACTGCTGAACCATGCAATCGAAAACGAAAACAGGGTGAAGTACTGCATTTTTTGTTGTTGGTTCTGAGAATCAGCAGAAAATATGTATGCTATCAGTGGGTCAGGTGGGCAATAAATGTTCACCCAGTGCTATCTACAAGTGTACAATGACGCTGAGAGTTGTTAAAACGGTACTGGTTGTAAACCCCGGTCGCGCTATTAAATAATATTTAAGGTTCAAAATATTTTGGCCCAGAATACAAAATATGCCCAACTAGCCCCCCCATCATATAATCCCTTATTATTATTATGGATCTCGACTCAATAAACTCAGCAATTGATTCTTTAACCCTTGAGCTTGTTATAGATGAACAGTCAATGTCGACCTCAACCAATAATCTTCTTATGGCGTTACGCGAGACCCACAGCACTTTGACGCGAACCAAACTCAACTCGATGCATGAGTCAATATCTGCAATTATTGAACCTTACACAACTCCATCTAGCTCAAACACTTCAAATGGTTTGAAGCACTTACATAAGGAGCTCGCAGCACTAGCCAAGCTAGACACAATAACGAATATAGTAGACGTCGACACGGGTTCCCCTCCCTCGTCCCCCCGCCCCCGATCTTACACTCGGTCTAAGGATGTTCGGACGAAACTTGCCGATCGTGTCGACCTTTCCACCCCCGACATCATCGCTCTGTCCAACTTCCAAACAAAAAATCCTCTTCAACAATTCGTCGAGACAAAGAAAGAACATCTCCTCTCCCAAATAAAGCAAATTCAGGAGCCGGCTCTGAAGAAGGGAGAGAAGATGAGAGGGTCCATGCTGCTGGACATTCTTGCTCAGTGGGAGATGCACTACACAAAAACTATAAATATCGTGTTGGCCGACCTAAAGGCGACCAGCAACGAGATCCTCCTCCTCAGTTCCCCCTGTTTGGACTTGGACTACGACGTGACAGCTCACCTGACGTTTTCCAGATCAATGAGGAGCGACCGCAGCGAGCGCGGGTCGAGAGGCAATTCATTGTTTGACGCTTTTGCGCATGGCGACGCATCCACCATTCAAATCCACAACAATAACGACAACCAAAAACTCCTAGTCCTACTGTCGCAGAGCTACTGCAAGATAATTGCTCAGCAAACCGAAAAGTGCATCAAGAAAATTATCGACCAGAACAAGAACAGTACCAGCGCCTTTAGCCAGCGTACCTATGAGAGCTCTCGGTGGAACATTTTTTCCAACATGTGCACGGAGGCGAAGGAAGTTCCCGGGAAGGTCATTGACGCGCTATTTCTGTCCAACAAGGGCTACGAGAAGGATATTAATTTTATCGTGACTGACTTGAAGCGGGAGGTGAGTGAGGAAAGCGAGCCAAAACTGTGAGCTAATAATAACCCAATCTCCACAGCTCGGGGCAATTTGGAGGAACCGCCTGATGAAAAAGCTGACGACTGAGCTCGCCTACGACGTGAGCAGGTTTGTGAGCAACGAGATGCGGGAGCACATAGGAGACTTCACAGCGGTAAATAATAATAGCATCTTCCAAAATGACGCCGCCCCGCACAAAGGGAACAAGGAGCGACGCAAGAGTTCAGCTATAGGGCAGGACTCTCACAGTTTGGTGATCACCATGAATTCCGGGAATCACGCGCAGCACAGTAAAATCCAAGCGGGAAAGAATCGATGTCCAACTGCCCAAGAGATAATGCTGGTCTCAGATGACATTGACAAAATGTTCCGCAATTTGAGCCCCCTGTTGGAGCTGTGCGGAGAAAAGGAGAAGTTGGAGAAGAAAATGGCGACGAAGATGAACAAGCTCCAGCACACGAACACCCTGGACTTGTACCACACCTTCGTGTCCAGTTTGGTGCTGGAGCTAAAGAGACTCTGCGGCTGGCTGCTGAGCATTGCGGAAAAGTTCCCGAAGGAGAACGGCAAAATAGAAACCGTCGTTTCTTGCATCGCAGCCGTAGAGCACGTCAAGAAGGGGTGGTCTTTAATTTGCAGGCTCCGCAACGGATCTTTAGGTGATGGTCTCGCCGTCATGGACAGTTTCGAAGATAGACAGACCTTCAAGGTGAGTGAGTGAGTGAGTGAGTGAGTGAGTGAGTGAGTGAGTGAGTGAGTGAGTGATTGAGCGAGTGAGCGAGTGAGCGAGGGATTGATGCGCGCGAATTGGCATATACACATACTCACTCTCACTCAACGGCAGGCTCGTGAGCTCTTGCTCGAGACCGAGATGAAGCTCGTTGCGGGGCTCACCAACCGCGTCATCCGACAGTGCAATGTGGTTATCATTCCTGGGGTGGACAACTTCGACTGGAACTCCCACACTCCTTTCATGCGCGAAACTCGCGTGAGCTACGGCGTCACCTCTTGGTGTATATTCATGTCGACCACTGCGAAAGACTTGCTCCTCTTCAACAACAGTGTTGGAAATGGAAATGGCCCCGACCATCTCCGCGGAGGCTTGAAGTCGTTCAAGCAGAACTCCCTTCGCGGGGTTGACACGAACAGTGGCTCCATGTGTCTGCGAGAGATCTTCACCCGCGTCCTTAGCGACACTTTTGGAATGATTTCCCTCCGTTATATAGCCGCTAGGCCGAGTCGGGTCATGATAAAGCAGTGGAAGGTGGACGTCATTACTATGTTAGCTTGCAGCAGCTGGCTAATAACCATGGTGAGGAAGAGGGTAGGCATGGAGGAGGAGGAGGAAGGCGTGGGCGAAGGAAATGGAGGAGGAGGAGGAGGAGGAGGAGAAGGAGAAGGAGAAGGAGAAGGAGAAGGAGAAGGAGAAGGAGAAGGAGAAGGAGAAGGAGAAGGAGAAGGAGAAGGAGAAGGAGAAGGAGAAGGAGAAGGAGAAGGAGAAGGAGAAGGAGAAGGAGAAGGAGAGGGAGAAGGAGAAAGAGAAGACGACGGCGACGGCGACTCACAAAAAGCCTGGCTCCTCGGATGCGACAACGACGCGATCAAGGAAATCGAAACAGCATTGCGGGAAGTCGAGAGCCGCTGCTCCCTCCTAATGACTGTGCTCGCCATCATATCAGGCACAGTTTCGGAAGTGATAGATTTCTTGAAAGAGGCGGTGGGCGGAAAGGAGGTTGAGGGAGAATCTGGCCGAGGGAATGACTTGCACTCCATTTTTACCGAGAGTGGCGTTTTTCGTATACTGAAACCGGTTTACTTTCATCCTGCAAAGGTCTCGGGCTGCCTGGGAGGGATTCACAACAAGTACTTGTTCGAGCATATTGAAACCACCCAGCTCCCCTGGAAGAAAATGGTCAACAAAACATTCCTCAAGAACGGGGAGTGCGTGAAGCTTTTCAAGAAGAGGCACGAGTGCGGAGAGTGGGAGTTTCCTAAACTGACCGAAGCCGAGCTCAAAAATAGAAAAACGCTTTTGGGTCTGCTTAGCAATAATAAGTGTCAATAAATAAAGAAAGTTGCCTATAAAAGTTCTCTTTTACGTTTTTCCTCGTCGTCTGCCTTCATTTCTGAAATCAATTCCTCAATGCTCGCCTTGGTCAGCATTTGGTTATTCCAAGGAGCTGCCCAATTGCCACCCCGCAAAGCTCTAATGGTCTGCTGCGTACTCTTACTCAGCGTGACGTCCCCGTCTCCGTCCCCGTCCCCGTCCCAGCTCCAATCCAACACCTGGTTGCAAAAATACGCGAGCCGCTGCACCTCAAAATAATCTCCCTCCTCCTTCAATTTTTGAAAAACTCCCGCGAACCTGCCCCGAGCGAGCGAAGAAGGTGCGAAAACGAATTGAGTGGGTTGGTTTAGGAGGCTCGTATTCTCGTCTTTTAAAATGCTCGCTCGCTTCGCTTCGCTCGCTCACCTTTCCTCCCTCGGCAATATCAAGTGCTGGTTCCAGAAGTCCTGCAGCAAGTCAATCTGCTTCCCACCCTTTCCCACAATGGCAAGGCACGCCTCAACCGTGAACTCGTCACATTTAACCCCTGACACCATCATTTTCCCAATTATGCCCTCCACCTGGCTGAAAGAGAATTTGCTGTTGTCGTCGCTGGCGTGCTCATCATCTTCGTAAGCCGCCACCGCGTTGATAAGCGTGTTGTACGTGTAAACATCAGGCTTGAGTCCGTGCTCGAAGAACGAGTACTTGAAAGTGTCAAAGGCCTTGCCAAGTTGCTTGCATCTGACAGCAATTTTCATTAGCGTATTCAAGGTTGTTGTATCGGGATGAATATTGTGTGGGGCCTCTGCGCCGAGCGCAGCGAGGCGCATATTAATGAAAGACGAACGAAACGAGTAAATTGAGCCACACGAATTGGGTGGGTTAGCTTATATATACGTAGCCATTATGTCTGGAGCCATTTCGCGAGATCCATCGCGAGTATGCTCGTCTTCCTCAAGGCTCGCTCGCTTCGCTTCGCTCGCTCACCTAGCGCGCGCAAGAAGAAATTCCTCGCCTTCTCGTTGTGCGCCGATCTCCGCTGCTCTAGTAAGTCCAAGCCGAAATTTATTGATTGCTGGGATTTGCTGAACTCACTCGCGCCACCGTTTTCCGTGTGCATGTTGGGGTTGGGAGAAGCGTTAAGTTTCTTCGCCTCGAGGTCGAAATCCTTCGTGTTGTGCAAAGACGGCATTTGCGCGGTTCGCGCAAACGCATCAAGCATGAGATTAAGAGTGAAGGTGTTGAATGCTGGTTTAATTTGGGTTTGAATTTGGGTTTGGGTTTGGGTTTGGGTCTGTGTTTGGGTCGAGAAGATGGAGGGGGCAAGGTCGAACTTTATTATGTTGTCGAAGATCTCTTCGAAATGCTTCGAAGACATTGCCCACTGGGGGGAGGTGACGGAGACAGCGTTGGAAAAGGCCTGAACGAGGAGATTGTGGGGGTAACGGGACTCTCTCAACATTGTAGGTTTGGGGGAATTAGAGTCGGGATGGTGGAAGTAATACTCGTGGTTGTCGTCGCTCAAGGTTTGTTGTTTGGTGATTTTACTATTGGTGATTTTATTATTTTTGCGGCTACTGGAGAACGCGCTTTTGAGCGTTTCCATGTGCAAACGATAGGCCGAAAAAGCACCCTCGACGTTACCGGTCTTTGAGTGGGCTCGGAGGAGAGCATGTGTGAGCTTCGGGGCGAGGCGGAGAAAATTGTAAGAAGCTATCTCATCTTCAATGATTTTGACTGACTGCTGGAGAGATGAAGAGGCAGAGGGAGAGGAAGAAAAAGAGGGAGTGGAAGAGGATGAGGATGAAGACGAGGAAGAGGAAGAAGAGGTGGGGAGGAATATAGAGGTTGTGAGAGTTTGGACATTTTCCTCAGCATTTGGTTGCTTCTTTAAGGAGTTACGAAGACGATTGATAAAGTGATTTTGCATTTGTTCGTGTTCTGGGAGAGGTGAGACTAACTTTGTTGTCTCTGACTTAGAAGTTAATGGTGTCGGTTTGTGTGTTGCTGTCTGGAGCTCACCCAATTTGGTTTTCGTGAGGGATAACGATGATAATGAGGAAGATGATGTGGAGAGTGGGGAGCGCTTGCAATCCCCAATGATGATGTTTGAGTGCTGTCGTTTCGTTCTTGCAGCCCTCAAGAAGAATCGATGCATTTAGATTGGCAAAGAACGAAATTATATAGTGGTTGGCGTAGTGGTTGAAGTAGAGGTGTCAAGCGAATTAAATTCCTCCAATGGCACCCTACAACTCGAAAAAATTGATCTTGTTAACAAGCAAATTTCATTTTTCATCTGCACAATGTCTGTGTGTGATTTGTTCTTTTTGTCCACCACTTGTACAATCCCCCAAAACCATGGCTTTCACCAACCCGTTCGTGACAAACCCGCATGTAAAAACGCCTCAAATCCCCTCCCCTCCGCCAAACACTAACTTCAAGGCCTCCAGCCCCAAAGGCTTGATTTGCATATTCACGGACTTCTCGCCAAGCTCCGACATCACCCAGGTGTTCAAGAATGCTGTGACGTCCCCGAATCCCAGTGACACCCCCCCTCATTTTGTAACTTGGGACACCTCCAAGACTTCCTCGCCCTTGGTGCAATTCCTGAAAGCAAAAAACGCTGAGAATGTTACCTACCTGTCCGAGCTCTTAGATGCTGATGCTTACGAGGACTTGGGCTCTGCTCCGTTCATCACTTTGGTAAATTTCTTCACGGACATGCCTTTGTCTGCCAGGCAGTACTGGAAGAACCTCCTCGAACTCCACAACAATCCCAATGCTGACCGAGTGCATCTTCTCCAGAAGTTAAAAGTTCACCATAAATCCTCCCTGGCAGCCCCCTACACCCTGCCAAGGCTCTGTAACCTCCTCTCACTAGCCACCCAAAAGATGGTTTTCCTCGAGGTGAGTGAGTGCGAAGCGAAAACATCTTTGTTTTTTGTTTGTTTGCTTATAATTTTTAATTGCTAACCCAACCCCAACACCAACACCAACACACCAACACCACACCTCCCTCGCCTCATTAGACGTCCAATGTGGCCAATAACGCCTTTTACACTCTCCTTACTCAGTTAGAAGTCGCAACCCACTCCACCGACCCTCTCAACTCCGTTCGGTCCTTCACCCCTGAACAGTGGATCGCCTCTGGTGCCGCCACCCTCAGCTCAATTTCTACAATGTCCAGGACAACAAAGTCCGGCGAGACCAAGGCGATCTCTCGCATCCGCTCGTCCGTTACGGACTTCCTGGAAGCCGGTGCACCGGGCTTGGCAAAGCTCGGGCTCAGCTACTTGGACCCGGAGGGGGCAAAAGGCGAGTTCGAAAGAACTGGCGCCCTTCTCAACATCGGCCACTACGGCGGGTTGCTGGCCGTCGAGGGCAAGGAGCGTGTTGGCTTCAACGAGAAGGCCGACAGCGACAGAACGCCAACCACCAAGAGCTACAAGGAAGTTTTTCCGTGGACAAGCGACAGGCTCTTCGCTGCGTTGTCGTTGTCTGGTTCGATTGCTTCCGATGTTGACTTTGTGTTCGACTTTGGCGCGAAAAAACGCCTCAAGGTGGACTCCGGCTCCGAGACGGAGTCTGAGTCCGACTCGGACTCGGACTCGGATCTCGACGCCGAGTATGAGACACCAACTCTGGCCAATTTGGCCGCGCGGCTCAAAAACTTCAATCCCCAGCCCACCCCCACCGCCACCGACACCAACACCAACACCAAAACCAACACTCCTGACAACAAATGGGAAAACATGAGCGACTCCACGGCGTCGTCAACCGAGAGCAATGTCGAGTTCGACCCGAACACTTCATTGAAGCTCTACTCTGACCGAGAGGATGTTTTCTCAGCCACGAAGATTCTTCTTGGTGCCGCCTCGGAATCTCGATCCGTTGCAACTTTCGAGGTGGGCGGCGATGGCTCTGTCCCTTGCTCCGCCTCCTCTGGCGCAGTCCGCAGCAACTACTCCCACTCGTTCAGCCACCTGACGACCACAATTCCCGAGGTGAGCGAGCGAAATACTGCGAGCGAGTCTTGATGAAGACGAGAAATATATACGAGCCACTACTAAACTAACATTATTCTCGTATTTTTGGCCTGCTCGCCTCCCCCCCTGATCAATTAAAAATGCGCACAATGTCGCGCCTTCTTCGCTCGGCGCAGATTCAAGAAACCAAGCGCGGCTCGTTCTCCAACGGCATTCTGCTGGCTTCCCCCACCCCCCCGACGGGGGAAGTTCCCAACCCGTTAGAGAAATTCAACCCCCTAATGCTCCCGGGGGAGAAGAAGAAGTACAACGAGATTCCGAAGCCGACTCATTTGATAAATATCGGCGGGAAGGTCTTGGCAGCGTCGTTGCGGGCACTTCCGACGAACTTCACACCGCTTGGCGTTGCGAGGGACGTGCCCGATTGGATCAACGGGGGGGAGCCGCTCCCCAAGTTGGCGTCCAAGTTCAGCCACTACATGAGCATGTTCGACGAGGCTGACGGAGGGAGGTGCAAACTTAGCCCTGGGATTTGGAAGGGCGAGAGCAAGGCGGTGGAGGCCGAAGTTGCGAAAAAGAGCGCCGTGTACGACGACGATCTCTCGACAATGTTCACAGGCAGTAAAACACCGAAAGGGTTGAATTACAACCCCCTAAATTCCTCCAACCCCAACCTCTCGACCCTCCCCCTCCTCGCCAAGCTGAAGCTCCACGCGAAAATCAACTTCTCGACGGATAGCCCGCTGGATATTCTGGAGAAGAATTTGCGAAAGGGGCTGAATAGCTACGTCGACTTGCATAATGCCTCGGAGGAGACGAAGAAATTTGTCTTCGAGGAGGGTGGTGGTTTGCTGAGGATGGGAGGGGACATTGACTTTTCAGGCGAGTTTGCGAAGCAGCTTGAGAAGGACAAAATTGCCTTGTGGCACCACCTTTGCAAACGCGAGAATCAGCTGAAGCTCAAGAAGATGAAGGAGGAGAAGAAATTCAATGCAGATGACTGGAAGGATGAGCCCGAGGTGAAGAAAGTGGCTGTGATGACTGAAGAGCAAATGGCTTTCGCTGAACATCTAGTGGCAAGTGGCGCTCTAAGCAGGGCTGAAGTTGACGATGTAGTGGCAAGTGGCAAGCATAGTGCTTTTTTTGCTGACATTGCTGGCATTGCCAATGACATTGCCACTACTACTGCCACTAAAACTGCCACTACTACTGCGACTACAACTACTACTGTCACTCCCCCTGCCGCTGCCGCTGCCGCTGCCGCTGCCGCTGCCGCTGCCGCTGCCACTGCCACTGCCACTGCCACTGCCACTGCCGCCAACAAGAAGAAGAAAAAAAAGAAGAAGAAGAAGAAAAAGGGGGGAATTGGAAATGGAAGTGCAACCACCGAGGCCTCGGCGCGCGACTCTCCAACCGGCAATGACAATGATAGCGACAATGATAGCGACGATGATAGCGACAATGATCCGCAGTTGGACGAGAACAGCGGCGCGGCAGACAATTACAGTCTCCCCAAACCTCCATCGAAGAATGTCGATTTTGATTCTTTCGACGACGGCTTTGAGTTCCCAACGTTTGCCCCTCCTCCCTCGGCGTCCCAGTCCAATTCCAACGACTTAGACGGCGACAACAACGAGGGTGTTGGCATGGACGAGGACGACCTTGAGAATTTACTCTTCGAGCTGGCTGAAGTCGTAGGTTTAGCTAACCCAAACCCTGACCCAACAACCAAGAACACGTTCTATTCGACACTTGTCAAGATTACCGACGCGCGAAAAAACTTGATACGGCACTGGGGGGCGGACTGGAAGGAGAGGGTGGAAGATTATTTAGATGAACTTCCTGATTTTTCATATTCTTCGGAGTCGAATAGGATGAAGTGTGCGCGGGTTTTTTGGGAGAATCACTCCTTGGTGCCCGATGGTGGGGAGGAGGAGGCCGAAATCTTCGCCGATGAAGCTCGCGAGAAGCTCGCCGACAAAGCAAAGCCGAAGAAGAAGGCGAAGCAGAAGAAGAAGAAGGAGCTGACCGCGAGCGAGCGAAGCAGGATGAAGCTTGGACTGCAGCCAGAAAAGTTGGCGCCGACCGCTCGACCTGCAGACGAGGGCAGGGCAGATATCACCGCGTCGTCGATATCCAACTTGAAATATCAGCCCAAAAAGAGAACTACGGAGGTGAGCGAGCGAAGCGGGGGTGGTGGGGGGTTGTGGAAGACGAGCATAGAGTCACACTACATACAAACTAACACACACAAATTTATTATTATCTTATTTCTCCACTCAATACGCTCGGCGCAGGACGCTGCTGCTATCGAGATCAAAAAGAATAAGAAGTGCCTGGACCGCTGGATGGGCATTACGGACCGATTGGAGAAGAGTATGGGGCGTCGGCACAACAGGGTGATCCGCAATTTGATGCTGCAGGTGAGTGAGCGAGCGAGCGTACGAGCGGAAATGGCAACAACCACAAACCACGACCACCCACATCCACTACTAAACTTACCCACTCAATTCATTTGCTCGGCTCAGATCGGAGCATCCAAGCGCGACACTAGTCAGATCCCCAAGAAGTGGAAGCGACTCGCCTTCCGTCTGTTTGCGAGCGTTATCCTACCGCAGATTGTCGAGTGTGCTATTGATGTGAGCAACATCATATCTTCGAGTAAGAGCATAATCAGGAATTTCTTGCTGGAGACAGATGCCAGGAGGCGAACGAAGTGGTTCCTGAAAAAGGAGAGCGTTGGAGACCAGAAGAACATCAACATCAACTACTACGTCAACCAACCACTGGGAGGGAGTAGAAAAGTGTTTAAGGGTTTCTCTTTCGAAGACGTCAACGACCAAAGTACCAAACAGATCTGCGCCGTAAAGAAGCTTGAATTGTCAATGATCGAGAAGGAGGTGAGTGAGTTGAGTCAGTGTCTGAGGAGCTGTAAAAATAGAGAGGGGGCAAAAATAGAGAGGGGCAACACCAACATTAACACAAACACAAACACAAACGCAGCGTGAAATTATGGCGTTGAAAGACACCTTGGGCAACGAGGCGAGCTCGAACGTGCTGTTGCTTCACGCAATCGCGCGCAGCAGCGGGTGCATCTTCATGGCTGTTGATCTGTGCGAAGGGAGCTTGGCCGACGAGAACTTCTTCGGAAAGTTCAACCTGAGCCCCCCGGAGAAGATCGATTTGAGCAGACAGGTCACCGAAGGGATTGCTCACCTCCACCAGCTCGGAATTTACCACAAGGACTTGAAGCCGAGCAATCTGCTTTGGTCAAAGAGCAAGTCGCAAGGGGGAGGAGGAAGAGGTGCGAGCTTGACCTTAAAGGTCGCCTACGGGGGGATTACCAAGATCCAACGACGGGGGGAGGTGCACAATTACCTTCCTGCCGAGGCGCTTGAGCGGATCGATAAAGGCGAGGATGAATCGAAACTCACCAAGGAGGACTTCATCGCCCAGGACATGTTCTCCCTGGGGCTTTGCTTGCACTTCATCTTGACTGGTGGGAAGCACGCCTTTGGGGAAATTGGTTCTGTAATGAGGAAAATTCTCGGAGCTGTGGATTTTAGCTTGGACCTGCTGAGGAGGCAAAGATTTGACGACAGGCTTAGCAACGGCGTCTGTGCCTGCAGTCTGGTTGGGAAATTGCTCAACCGCCAGCCTGATAAACGGACCGACTCGCAGTTCGTCATGAAACACCCTCTTTTTATGAGTGCAGAGAGGAAGTGCCGTGAAATTTGCGAAAGCTTCGAGTCCCCGGAGTTTGGCGAAAACTACGGAGAAGACGATGACGAGATGTTTCCAGGGGTCGCCGGAGGCGGGACAAGCGGGGATTGGCGCAAATTGGTAGATAACGGGTTCTGGACAATCAAAGGGATTGGTCACTTTGCCGAGGTGAGCGAGCGAGCGAGCGGGCTAGATACACCTCGTGCATTATGTATTGTATTGAAGGTATGGGTATGTGTTGAACTAAACTAACAACCCAATTCGTTTTGTCTCGCTCGTTTTGTCTCGCTCGGCGCAGCCTGAAGAAATGTGCGATGAGCGCGAGTATGACGAGTTTGATTGCACTAGCCCCGAGTACAATAGTTCGTATTACGACTGCGTGAGGTTCGTGAGGAACGTGAGAGAATTTTTTGGCGAGTATTTGGATGACGAGGATCATTGCATGCTGTCGGTGCTGGGGATTGACAATGCGAGCAGGGAAAAGCTTAAAAAAAACGTCCAGCTGAGAGATCGATTCATTGGGTTGTACTTCTGCTCCAAGATCGGGGGAATTGAGCTGAAGGCGTACGAGGATTTCGATGAGGGGAAGAGAAGAGCCTATTGAACTGAAACTTATGATTTGGGCTAAAAAAAAACAGAAATTGAAGTAGTCTCAGCAAAAAGTATTCTCAACTTTTAATCAAAATGTAATCTTTGTTGCCTTCTTCATCGGTCCACCCCCCCTCGGCCCAAAGTTCCCGTACAACTTGTGCTCCTTCTTCTTGATTGTGTTTCCGAAGGCCATTAAAGATTCCGGAACGTCCTGGCCGGCCTGCTTCATGACCGCCTGCAGCTCCCCCGCGTGACTCTTATCACCTGGCTGGAAGAACGTGTAGCTCATTCCCAGCTTCCCAGCACGCCCAGTGCGGCCAATCCTGTGAACGTAGTCCTCAATCGTGAGGGGAAAGGTGTAGTTGATGACGAGCTCGACGTCAGGGATGTCCAGCCCGCGGGCGGCAACATCTGTTGCAACGAGAAGAGGGCACTTGCAGCTCTTGAACTCCTCGAGAGCCTTCGTCCGCATGTCCTGGGATTTATCGCCGTGGATGGAAGAGCAGTTCCACCCGTTTCTGGCGAGCATTTGCTCGATCCGAGCGGCCTCCTTCTTGTACAAGGCGAACACTAACACGCGGCCCTTCTGGCCGGTGTGGTACTGCTTCAGGAGAGCCTTTAACCGGAACTCCCTCTCCCTATCCTCAATGACCTCGACAGTCTGCGAAACGCGCTTGTTGGCAGACAGACTGTCGTCGACCTCCATCTGCCCGTCCGCAGAAATTGTCTCGAAACCCACGTAAACGCGGACCGGGTCGTTCATGAAGCCCGCCGCTATGTCTTGAACATCCTTGGGCCAAGTCGCGGAGAACATCGCCGTTTGGCGTCCATCGGCGTTGGATTTTGTTGTGCTAATGATGTATCTGACCTGTTAATTTGATTGAACAATGAGAAGATTTTGGTGTTGTTAGTTAGTAATGGCTTAAACCTCTATGCGGTCTATTATTAATAATAATAATAAAATCACTCACCTCCTCCTCAAATCCCAAATCCAACATCCTGTCAGCCTCGTCCAAACACATAAACGAGACGTTGCTCAAATCGCAAACTCCCTCCTCCATCAGATCTTTCAACCTTCCGGGCGTCGCCACGACGATGTCCACGCCAGCGGCCAGCTTCTTCTTCTGCTCGAACTTGGGGATGCCACCGTAGATGACCATGGACTTGAGCCCGACGGAGAAGCCGTACTCCTCGAGAACTTCGTGCGACTGGTTCGCAAGCTCGCGGGTGGGGGCGAGAACGAGCATGTGAGGGCCCTTGATCTTCTTGTTTGATTTCTTTTGGTCGAGGATGTGCTTGATTCCGGGAACGCCGAAGGCAAGAGTTTTGCCCGAGCCAGTCTCCGCAATTCCGACAATGTCTTTATTGGCCTCCATCAGAATTGGCCAGCACTGGGCCTGGATTGGAGTGGGGTTGGTGAACCCCTTTGTGGAGCATAGATCGATGATAGGTTGGAGAGTTTTAACAGTCTTGATGTGGTCAAACGTACGGTAAGGGGTGTACGGCGGCTGGGGTGTGGATGATGACATGACGACGATTTTATTTGTGCTTCGCCAGGTATCTGCATCGGTGGAGGAAGAGAAGGAGGAGGAGGAGGAAGAGGAAGAGGAAGAGGAAGCAGATGATGCTTTTTTCTTTGCTGCTTTCTTCGCTTCTTTCTTGGCCTTCTTCTTGGAGGCTTTCTCGTCCTCAGCAGAGGACACTGCAGGAAGTGCTGGGGAAACCTCCTCAATCTTCCTTTTCTTTTCTTTTTTCCCCTTTTTATCTTCTTTCTTCTGCTTGGGGGGGGGGGAAGGTGGGGGGGTTACCTCCAGAGATGCAGATGCACAAACCGTCTCACCATCGAGGTGAAACTTCTTTGGCTTCTTCTTAATTATTTCTGAGATTTCCTCGGTCGAAACGGACAACTTGGCGGCAATTGCCGTTATTGTCAGCGGTCCCTTCTTCACACATTTCTTGATGAGCTTGACTAGGTCTCCCATTTTGACGTAAGAAAATGACTTTGGAAATTTACTTTTTATTGGTCTCGCGACGGAGCTTTCGGCACTTTGCCATCACACCAGCTAATCGCCCCCAATCATCACCAAATTTAGAAGTGTCTTCCTCCTCCCAGCCACCCAAAGAGGGAGCTTTTTCATGTGCACTGATCCTGTGAAAAACATAGATGATTCCTTCTTCCCACCAAATTCTCTTGCAGTTTCTGTGGATAATGTCCTTACGGCTGCTGAGTGCGAGCATCCGATTGCTATAGCTGAGAGTGGCAACCCCCAATACGTCACTTCAGCAACTTTAGAGGATGGCACTTCCATCGAGTTAATGAAGCCGAATCCACACCGAGTTGCTGTTTTCGACTCCTCTTCTTTTGCCAATGAGCATGGTTCGCTCTGGAGCAAAATTAAGAGGCTGGTTTGTTGTGGCAGCAACGAAACCTGGCACTCTTCATTCAAGAATTACTTCGACCGTGAGGACGCTTGTTCTCGCCCGACCGCGGGTCTGCCTACTGGTATCAACCCCCGGTTCCGGGTACTTCGCTACAACCATCGCGATCACGACGAGTTCCTGCCCCATTACGATGCGACAACAAACATAGGTGAATGTCAATCGGCTCTCACGATTTTGATTTACCTCAACGATAATTTCGTAGGCGGCGAGACTGTATTTCTTTGTCCCAATAAATTTGATGTTCCTCAGCCTCCACCCGCGTCACTCGCCAGCAGCTTCCTCGTACCTATCACTCCCCAGATTGGCAAATGTGTCATTTTCGAGCACAATCTGTTCCATGCTGGACTGCCCCTCTCCTCCGGCGTGAAGTGGATTTTGCGGACTGACATCCTGTTCGAGAAAAATAACAACCCAAGCCCAATTGTTGAAACTGCTGCTCCCCCCCCCTCAACAGTTATTGACATGGTCACGAAATTTCCAACCCACAAAAATTCAATTACAGATCTGTTCGATTCACTTGGAGTTCTTCACGACTCCCTCAAAAGTCTCGAGTGTCTCGACAAGGGCATGTTCAAAACAATAGCTTCCGAATACCACCTTCCCGACAATGTTCTTGCACAACTGTTGGCTTCATTTTAGAATTTTTACAAAACTAGTCCCATATATTGAATTTATTCGCCGACATCACAATTGTCCAAAACAGTATCCCGAAAAACACTTCTTGGCGCAGTCCTCCCTGTCCAAAGCTCATATTGTTCAATTCCTTGCCCCCAGAGCATTTCACTTCCCCGTATAATCTCGCACTCATTGGCAACAGCCTGCCTGAGCAGTTTTGTCCAATACGGTTTGTAATTCACGTCCAGCACAACCAATCCTGGATTTTCGTCGAACACTTTCTCGGGCAGCGTGAACTCGGCCGCCGCCGGCAAGGTGCTCAGCACAACAACCACTCCCTGTCCAACATCCGCATCCAATCCGGAAACTACCTTCCCCCCAAAACTGTCCGCCAAAGCTCTTGCCTTCTTCTCGGTCCGGTTCCAAAATAGCAGCTCCAACCCAAGCTGCTTCGCGGCGTAAGCTGCCGCCCTTGCTGTCCCCCCTCCCCCGCAAACGAGCGCCTTGCCCTTTCTCCCTCCCAGTCGCTCCTTCACTGGATTGAAAATTCCGATCCAGTCAGTGTTGTAGCCCATCAGCTGCATCGAATTTATTGTGTGTGTGGGTTAGCTTTATTGTTGTAGTTTTTGAGGTGTGGAATAACCTTAGAATCGTGTCGGGGGAAACCACCCCCGAATCCCCTCTTAACCGCTGCGCTCGGCTTGTCCAGACTGCGCTTGGCTGAACCGTGTTCTCAAGAGACCTCTTTCTCCTGCCAGGAACTGCACGCTTCGCTCGCTCACCTTCCCCCCCTCACCAACGACGATCGTGTTCATCGCGCCTATTTCCCCCACTTCCTCGCTCAGCCAGTTCATGTGCGGGATAATATCAACCTTGTGGGGAATGGTCACGCTAGCCCCGCGGAAATCGTTCCTCTTTAGCCCCCCGCCGTCGACCCACTCCCCCACAGTTTCAAAATCGTACCGCTCAAAGAAGTGCGGAAGGCCGCAGATTTGGAAGGCTGCGTTGTGCATCTGCGGGCTCACGCTGTAGTCAATGTTGTGGCCTAGAATTCCGAACCTGGAAGGAGACAAATTGCGCGCAAGCATAATGTCGTGGGATGACATTTGACCGGGCGCAGCTTTGAAGGGGAGGTCTGGGTGGCTCACGGGCGTGAATCGGTCGTTCCCCACCCGGCTGGACTTTCCTTCGTCCCCGAGGTGAAGAGCACAGAAAGGAATGTTCTTAACGGCCGTTTCGCAAACAGCCTTCGCCAAACCAGCCTCAGCCTCGGATTCGTCGAAGCACGACAGCACCAGTTTGGCGCAGTGCGCACTTCCTTGCAGAGAGCACATACGAGCATACTTCTCCCCCTCCTCCGTATTTATTTGCGCCTCCCCCCCGACTACGTGAAAGCTCCCGAGCAAAAGAGTGGCGTGTTTTGCATTCTTGTGATGATTGAGTAGCTTGCCGATAAATTTTTCGCCCCAATTTGCCTCCACGTCTAGCACCTCACAGCCACCCCTGAGACCAACTTCCAGCATTTCGTACATTGCAGCTATGCCAGCCTCGTCGTTGGGCCATTTTCCAGCTTGGCCCATCGACCTCACAGTGAAGACGATGGGCATGTGGAGATCCCCTCTCACAACATGAGCCTTGGTTAAACTCCGGATCGACTGCATCTGGTGTAGCACAGTCCAGCGGTTGTTGCAGTCGCTGAGAAGATCGACCCGCAGCTCCATGGCATCACTCGATAGGCAAAGCTTGCTCCAAATTGAACTTTCGAGCTGGTTCACGTCCGGAGCTGTTAGCGATGTGAAAAAGGTATTGATCCCGAAAAAATTGTAGGTTGAAGGACTTCCAGGGGGAGAAGGGGGGGAAGAGGCGTGGGTGAGGAGCCGGTCAAGATTGTAAGTGAGGTCGGTCAGGGACCGAGAATCGGATAACGTTGATTTATCGAAAGCTATCTCGTAAGATGAAATTTTAATGTTGTGGGCATGCTCGTGGAAGTTTGCAGTATTGTGGATGTTGGTGTTGAGGTATATTGTGATAGAAGGAGGTGGAGAAGGAGGAGAAGATGTGATCAGGTTGGGGAAGAAGGGAGAAAGAAGTGGAGATAATAATGGTGCATCAGCTCCAACAAGAGTGAATGGAGTGTTGTTGATATTGCTATGGAGGGGATTGCTTTGAATCGATCTGTGTGGCTTGTGGATGTGGCTCAAATTGAAGGAGGTCGTTGCTGTTAGGAGGAACCCAATTAGCAATGCCTCTATCATATGGTATAGACTTTTTAAATGGATTTGGTTTCCACTATTTTCGAACTCAAAAAAATCACCAGCCAAGCTTAACCCTCGTCAAAATGCGACTAGTTGGTTTACTTCTCCTCACCATAACTTGTTGCAAGTCCGCGACGTTTAGACACAAACGACAACTTGGCAGAATTGTTCTCTTGCCCTTGCACTTTCGAGGTGGGGCGTCTTTTCCCCCTACCCCCCACCCCACCCCCACCCCCTCCCACTCCCACTCCCACTCCCTTCCCCTTTCAACCCTTATTCAATCATTTTCGACTTCCACTGACAATGGCCTACCTTCCAGCCTCCACGAAGATCGTCTAAAATCTCATGGTCCCAATGTCCTAACTCCCTCCAAATCAAAGTCAATGCTTTCCCTCGTGCTCGAGCAGTTTGAGGACCGTCTTGTCCAAATTCTTCTCGTTGTTGCTGCGATTTCCGGTGTTTTTTCCTACATGGAGCTTCTCGAGACAACATCAACTACAACCTTCCCCCCCTCCAATTCCATCTCCACTACAATGAAAGCCTTCCTCGAGCCAATAATAATTCTCACCATCCTCATCCTCAACGCAACTGTCGGAGTGGTGCTCTCCAAATCGGCAGCCTCCTCCCTGACTGCCCTTAAATCCCTGCAGTCCACCCTTTGCACTGTAATCAGGTCTGGCACCACCCTTGACAGCCACACTGCCGAAACTCTGGTCCCCGGGGACCTGATTGTTCTCCGCGTCGGAGACAAGGTGCCTGCCGACTGCCGAATCGTCTCCATCTCCACCTCGGTGCTGATGAGCGACGAGGGCTCCTTGACCGGTGAGTCCGCAACGGTTGAAAAAATGGTTTCCCTCGACAGTTCCCCCCTCCCATTCGACGCGATCATCCAGGACCAGAGCAACATGCTCTTCTCCGGCAGCATGATCACTCAAGGGGCGTGCAAGGCGGTTGTGATTGGGACTGGGATGGGGACCGAGATTGGCAAGATCCAAAAGTTCATATTGGCGGCGAAGGAGACGAGCGACTCGAAGAAGACTCCCCTTGGCGTGAAGCTAGACGAGTTTGGAGAGCAGCTCACCTCGATCATCTCCGCCATCTGCCTCCTCGTGTTCGTTATGAACATTCCCAAGTTTTCTGATCCCGCCTTCAATTCGAAAGTAGACGGCGCGGTTTACTACGCCAAGGTGAGCGAGCGAAGCGAGCTAGTCACACTCCTAGGTGAAGTGCAGTGCAACCCAAGCTAACCCCCCACCCCCCCCCCCCTAGAATGCTGTCGCCCTCGGCGTAGCTGCCATTCCCGAGGGGCTCCCTGCTGTGATTACGCTTTGCTTATCGCTCGGAACGCGCAGGATGGCAAAGGTGAGCGAGCGAGCGAGCGAGCGAGCCAGCGAACGAGCGGAAATGGCTACAACCACCCACGTCCACTACTAAACTAACCTTATATTATTCCACTCAATTCGTTTCGTTTGATTCCTTCTTCGCTCGGCGCAGCGCAACACAATCGTCAGGAAGCTCAAATCGGTCGAAACGTTGGGCTGCACGTCCGTCATTTGCACGGACAAGACAGGCACGCTGACAATGAACTCTATGGCCGTCGTGAAGCTTCTTCTCGCGGACACCTCCTCGGGTTTGACCGTCCACGAAGTCGACTCGAACGGCTACGATGTGCGAGGGAAGGTGGAGGGTATTCCGAAGGGCGAGGGGGGGCTGAATTCGAAGCGGTCGGCGATTGCGAGCATCATGGAGGTATCAACGATGTGCAACGATGCCAAGATCGTTGTGGATGTGGATGTCGAGAACGACGTCGAGGGCGAATTTAGGCGAGTCGGGGAGCCAACTGAGGCGGCGCTGTGCGTGTTGACGGAAAAATTGGGCGAAGAGTTGAGCAATGTTAATGGTAAAAATGTTAGCAAAGCAACCCTTGCCTCCCACACGACCTCCCTGATCCAATCCAAGTGGAACCGAGTGGCCACCCTCGAGTTTAACCGAGACCGCAAGTCCATGTCGGCTCTCTGCTCCTCCAGCTCCAACTCGAACAACGTCCGCCTCTTCGTCAAGGGTGCTGCCTCCAACGTCATCGACAGGTGCACGAAAGTTCAACTTCGCAACGGCCGCGTGGTAAAAATGACACCTGCGATGCGTCGTGATTTGCTAGCCAAGACGAAGGTGCTAGCGGGCTCTCCGCTTCGGTGTATTTCGCTAGCGGTTAAGGAGGGGGGCGATCTGCCAGGCGCGCTGAGGAAATTCGCGCAATCTGGAGGCTTGGGCAAAATGCCCAAAATTTTGCGGGACGAATCGTCCAACTTCAAGAACATCGAGTCAGGCTTGACCTTCGTCGGCTTGGCTGGAATAAAGGACCCTGCGAGAATTGAGGTTGGGGAAGCCATGCTGACGTGTTTGAGGGCCGGAATTCGGGTGATCATGATCACCGGTGATGCCATGGAAACTGCGGTGGCGATTGCGAAGGAGGTGAACATCTTCGTCGAAGGCGACGAGGTGAAGGCGTTCGAGGGGAAAGAGTTTTTTGACTTGCCCAAAGCCGATCAGCTTGAATTGGTGAAAACCGGCAACCTGGTGTTCTGCCGAACGGACCCCGAGGCGAAGCAGAAGCTCGTCGCCATGTTGCAACAGCTTGGCGAAGTCCCGGCAATGACGGGGGATGGAGTAAACGATGCACCAGCCCTCCAGCAGGCAGACATTGGCATTGCCATGGGCATAACCGGCACCGAAGTAGCGAAGGAGGCCGCCGACATGGTTCTTGCTGACGACAATTTCGCGACGATTGTCGATGCGGTCGAGGAGGGTCGGTGCATCTACTCGTCCATGCAGGCTTTCATCTGCTTCCTAATCTCGTGCAACATTGGAGAGATTCTGTGCATTCTGTTTGCCCAAATTCTCGGATTTCCCGATCCGCTGACGGCCATGCATCTGTTGTGGGTGAATTTGGTGACAGGTGAGCGAGCGACGAAGTGAAGTGAAGTGAAGTGATCATAACTAACATGACGCAGACGGCCCACCTGCGACTGCGTTGGGCTTCAACCCTCCCGACGAGGACATAATGAAAAAGTCCCCGCGCAAGAGCTCAGAGCCAATAATGACCAAGTGGCTGCTGACCCGATACTGCGTTATTGGCACGTACGTGGCCATCGCCACTATCGGTATTTCCGTCGATTACTTTCTCAACGACGTTGGGCTGTCTCTGTCGGAGCTGCGGAATTGGAGCAGCTTGGACAAGCTGAGTACTGCAGGCAAGGCGTTCACCAAATCTGCTCGAATGCTGCCCCAAACCCTGAGTCTCACTACGCTAGTTGCATTGGAACTGTTCAAGGCGTTGGGTGCGGTGAGCGTTGACAGCAGGTGAGCAGCGAGCTAAGTGAAGTGAAGTGAAGTGAAGTGAAGTGAAGTGAAGTGAAGTGAAGCGAAGTGAAGCGAGGCAGTCACAACATTTTTTTGTTTCGCTTCTTACCCACCCCTATCCCACTCCTATCCCACTCCTATCCCACTCCTATCCATCCCGGTACAGCCTCTTCGTGATCCCCAGCTGGAAGAACCGCTGGCTCGTCGCCGGCGTTGCAATTCCTGCGGCGCTCCATTTCGGTCTGGTCAACGGAGAGAACTTTGGGCTTGGGAGCGGCTTGGGGGAGGCGTTCGGAGTGGTGAAGCTGTCGAAAAGGCAATGGGGCAAGGTACTTTTGTACAGTGCACCGATGCTGCTGTTGGACGAGGGGCTCAAGGTGATTGGGCGGCGTAGAAATTCCCAGGAGGAGAAGTCAAGGCGCAAGGCAAGGCAAAAAAGTAACAACCAATGAATTTTTCGAATTTAGGTTTTTAGTTGTCCTTCTTCAAGTTGTCAATCAACTTCCTCAAGGCAGTGGCTACCTCGGAATTGCCCTCGTTCTTCGCAAGTTCCAAGGCCGTGTCGCCCCGAAAATCAACGACCTCGTAGAGTCCACTGGCTCCGCAGTTAAAACCCTCCTTGCTCATCAGCAACTCCGCCGCAGTGGCGTTGTTGTGGAAGCACGCCCAGTGGAGGGCGTTCCATCCCTCCTTGTCCTTGACGGTGACATCCGCACCAAGACTCTTGAAGTGCTTTATGCTGCTCTTGGTGGACTTGTTGTTGAGGCCGGAAACGACCATCAATGCAGTCCACCTGTTCTCGCTAGTTTGCTGGTTAATGTTGGTTTCCGTCACCGCATCCATGAGAACCGCCAGGTCGGCGCCGCTGCCCTCATCCCAAGTGTCCAAAATAGTCTCCTCGATTTCGCTCACAACGAACTTCTTGCCCTTGGCACTGACTGGGGTTTTCTTATCCGATTTCGACTCAATCTCCTTCACGTCGGGCTCGGTGGCAACATCCTCCACAGACCCATCGTCAATAGTGCCCATCTCCTCGGTGAACTCGCTCTCAAGAACCTCGTCGAAGCAACGCTCGGTGGACTTCATCACAACCTTCTGGAAGGCAGGATTCTCCCACAAGTTGAAAGGGGCCATCACGCATTGGATTGCCAAGCCCATAACCATCCCTTTGTAATAGTGGAGCCCAACCGTCATGGCAACAGACATGGCGGCCTGAGAGAACATTGCGCGAACCTGCTCCTCGCAGTGGGTTCCGTAGGTGGTCTTGCTGAACTTCTTTTTTGCATCTGGCTGGTCAAACGGTCCGGCCTTGGGGGGCACAAGAATGACCTTGTCAGGATCCGGGATCTCGTTCGAGGTGGTGAGCTTGTAGCAGTAAGCCATAACCAACAGGCAAAGCAGTTGCACAACACCATAACTAACACGAAGTCCAAGCACAACATTAGGGTCCTCACTGTCAAGTTTACGAGCAAACAGCATCACTGGAATAATCAGAGCCATTTTCCCCATACCTTTCGGAATGCCTGGGGCTGCTGGGGCTGCTGGGACTGCTTTAGCTGCCATGGTCGTGATATTATGACAATGGATTCGTGTGGAGAAAAAACAGAAAAAAGTTTAAAATCATGATTATGCGTGAGCTATTATTTGCTCCTTGAGCAACCTCCATTTGGACCAAGTCTGATATAAACCCAATAACAAGAAAAATAAAATAAGGCATTCCTAATCGAAAGCGACTCGACAAACACAAAATCATTCCAAACTCTTAAAAAATGGGAAGCGAATTCTCAATGGGCGGGTTCCCAGAATTCATAGATGCATTTGTTGGACTCGACATTGAAACCATCAGATCAAAATCAATCAAATTCAAGCGAATTTGCTCAAAGGAGTATGAGAATGATGCTTTCTTCATGACTCGAACTCAATTTCAAGAGACCTTTTCGCTTTCCCAGATACTCGTGTACAAGATATTCGCGCTTTTTGACCCCCTCCAGCACATGCAAGTTGTGTCAACCGATGTGTTTGGGGGTATAGCTCTCGCGTCTACGGCCAAGCAGGAGATGAAGGTGAGTCTCTCGATGCCCCAATAATTATCGCGGTGTATCGTGTAAACAAATTCTGCACCCACTACTTACATTTCTTCGCAAAGCTCAATTTCATCTTCCAGCTTGGCGACAGGAACTCAGACTCATACCTCAACGAGACCGAGCTAGGGATGATCATGCACTCGTCCTCTCGCGGGTTTGCTCGCATGAAGCGCATCGAAGCTCCCTCCATGGCTAAGATCGAACAAATCGTAAACTCCAGCTTTTCCCACCCGGAAGTTCGCCTCGACATCCGGGGTGAAATTTCTTTTCCCGACGTTGTCATGCTCTCAACTGCTGACGACCGTCTTCGCCACTATCTCTCCAATCTCGATAGCTCTGCTGGAGCTGACATTGCAAACCTTTACAAGCAGCAGGTGTGTGAGCGAAGCGAGCGAGCCTTGAGGTAGACGAGCATACTCGCGATGGATCTAGCTCAATGGCTGCAGACATAATGGGTACATCCACTACTAAACTATACCCACTCAATTCAAATTCAAATTCAAATTCAAATCAATCAAAATCAAAATCAAATGAAATCAATTCATTTCGCATCTTCTTCGCTCGGCGCAGTCTCGCATCCTGAAAGAGCTCTCCCTGATCGACAACGTGCTCGACACGATCGTCCGGCACGACGAATACGTGGAGAGTGACGAAAAAATATACAAAAAAGAGCGCGGTGGTGACATCAAGGAAATCGTCTACGACGGTCTTTTGGAATCCGAGTCGGAAGCCGCTCGAATGTACTTGAACGACCTCACGAGCTCAATACTTGCCGAGAACAAAAGCCTCTCGCCAGACGAGCAGCAATCATTGCAAAAGCTAGCCCGGCAGCAAGCCACCCGGCGCGCAAAGCGAAAGCGAATGCTGCGCGAGCAGGAAGAGATGGAGCAAGGCCGCTTCGGCGATGCTGCCGCCTTCCAGATTGGCTACAAGCGCGTCCAAGTGTCAAAAATTACTGGCGGAAAGAATTCCGTTGGCACCGAGGCAGAAAAAAACGCCGCCCTCTCCCAAATAGCCACCAAGTGGTCCACAATGATGCCTAAATTAGGCAACGCCGACGATCTGATTCGCCTAGATGTTGACCTTCTGGAAGATTTGGTTGAAGGTGAGTTTTCATTTCTCCAACAAAATGTCTACCAAACTAACCCGCTGTCCGCCTCGCTTCGCTCGGCGCCGGCGCAGCAACCGGGAAAATAATAATGGATAGTGAGGCAAACACTGCCATCCATGCCATGCCTTGCAACCAGCTCGGCATGCATAGTTTATTCGACGTGTTGAAGTGGTGGAAGACCCGAGTCAAGAAGCTGGAGGCGGCAGACATTCCTGTTTGGAGGTCCAGGCTGCACAGGATCAATGATTTGCTGCAGAAACCTTGGGAATTTTTGGACTTCTTGACCGTCGAGACGAAGCGGCAGGTCCAAATTAACAAGGTTGAGGGCGATTGGAGTAACTGGAAGGAGGAGGAGGAGGAGGAGGAGGGGGGGGGAGGGGGGGGGGGGGCAGCAGCAACAACAACAATTTCTACAGTAACACCTCTCGATCCAAACTCGCTCGAGTACAAAATGAAGCAGATGGAAGAGACCAACGGGACACGCCGAATTACGTCAACAGTTGGCCTGGACGGTGTTGAAAAAAGAACGCCCAAGAACGCCTGGGACTCGGACAATGAGGAATCGGACGACGAGAAGGACTCCAAGCTGGCCGTGTCTGTTGCGGTTGGACATATAGCCAAAGAAAAGCCAGCTAGCATAAGGTTCGACATTGCCGCGAGTGGCGAGGGTGTTGGTGTGTCGTCCACTACTGCCAACAATACCAATAACAATAACAATAACAATGCCAACACCAATAACAACAACACGAAAACTCCCTCCAGACCAAACACTGGCCAGTCCCAAACCTCCCGCCCTCCGTCACAAGCTCGCGGACAAACTGCGTCCTCGCACATCCGCCTCTACGCAAAACAAGTGCTCGACGATGCTTTCCGAACGGCAAGCCCCGAGTGGTGCAGCAGATACTCCGAGAAAATAAAAGTGTTCGGCTCAACCACTTGGGTCGACCTCAAGCTGAACCCCGACGCCTCCGAAATCTTAATTGCAAAACTGATTGACCAGCTCGAAAAGTTTCTGGACTCAGTCCCCCGAGACTACGCGAGACCCTTGTACACTGCGACAAAGGTCGAGGAGGTGTCCATGGGGTCGAGAGGAATTGAGGATAAATATATTCGGTTGATATTCCTTTGCGACCGGGACCCGTTTGACGAGTACGAGAAGATCTTACCGCCGGGAACTCACCCGAAGGACATTATTGAAAAGCTCAGCCTCCACTTTGAATTTAACATCACCTTGGAACAAATTTTGAAGCTAACTAGCCAGTTCTTGGACTTTGAAGGGAGGTGTTTTGGGCCGCAGGAGGACGAGCTGGGCGAGAAGGGGATGGAACCGGCGCAGTTCGTCAACACGGTGAAGCAGCGGCGGAAGGCGGCATTGAGGGCGGCTAAGAAAATTCAGAAGAAGGAAATGCCCCTTGAGGAGATAAAGGAGCACTTGGAGCTCCGAGGGTACAGTACGAAGGGGTCGATAATCGACATCAGGGAGAGGGCAGAGGAAATGTTCTTGGTCCAGGCTGAGGTTTGCGGCTACGGAGAGCTTTCCAATTTTGGCGAGTCAATTGCCAACGCAATATTCAAGCGTGTCGACCGTGACAACGACGGGGCGGTCAATTTCCACGAGATGAACGCCCTCCAACGACAGCTGGGCGGTGTTGCGCTCGACTACCAGAACAAGTACGAGCAAGCAATGGAGGAGTCGGGCTTCGAGTTGAATGACAAAAAATGGCTCACCAAGGCTGGCCTAGTTGCGTACTACGAGCGCCACGGGAGGCTGGCCAACGACACGGAGATGCTAGGCGTCGGTAGCATCGACGACTATGTCTGTGCGTCCGTGTCGCTCACCGGTGAAGTCAAAAGCAGGGTTGTGGCTGCAGTCGATAAGCTGTTCGACGCCGCTAGACAGTCCCACTATGGACTCAAGCTCTCCTCGTTCATCGGTCGATTCACCAAGGACCTATACCTTGACTGGGAGTGTAAGCGCCTCTCGGACCTCTTCGTCAAGGGCGAGTGTCCAAAGTTCATCAAGTCTCCGGGTTTCCCGGCTGTCTGGCTGCGAAAAATGAGAACTATGCTGTCCTCCGGCCGCAAGGGAATCATACCTGAGTTCCGGCTCGGAGTCCAAGATGCGCTGGGAAAGGGCTGGGGTTGGTCCGACGAGGACGAGTGGTCGATTGTTAGCTTGGCGGAACAGGCCGAATTCCAAAATCAGAAGGAGCGCGAACAAATCGACCGAATCGTCGAAAAGGGGCAAGAGACTGGCATCAGGTGAGCGAAGTGAGCGAAGCGCGAAATGCCTGCAGATGGCTACATCCGCTGCTAAACTAACTTACTCAATTCGCGCTCGGCGCAGCGTGGAGGAATACGGAGTCGGCACGCTCGATGGCTGGCGCAAGTTTACGCTAGCTGATGGCTCCCAGCCCATGTGGCTCAAGTCAATTTTAAAATTAATTGACGACGAGGAAGCCTACGATTTGGAACAAAAGAACGAGTCTGGAACTCGTTTCACTGAATATTTGAACGTCGACAAGGGAACGGTCGCTCGAGTGGGAGAGCTTGGCACGCAGCTCGAACAGTTGTCCGAGTCGCTGAATAAGGCGTTGCCGAGGCGCCAGAGAGAGCACCTCGAGGGAATGCAGGATGAGGCCCGGGCTGAGTTCGTCAAGTGCTCGGAGCATTTGGAGGTGAGCGAGCGAACGAGCGGAAATGATTTGGCTACAGACGGCTACACCCACTACTAAGCTAACCCACCCAATTCGTTTGGCACCTTCTTTACTCGGCGCAGCGAGCCACGCTTCTCTCTTGCCACCACGCTCTCCGGTCGTACGACGCAATGAGATCCATCCTCACCGGAGTTCACTCGGTCAACTGGGGCAACCGCGCCTTCACCGTGAGGAGCGAGATGAACGGCTTCGATTTTTTCGAGCACTTCCCAAAGGGCATGTTTGAGGAGAGCGACGTTGGGACGGCTGAAATGGCCAAGAACAAGCGCGCGGTGGAGCGAAAGCGGTTGGCCAAGAAGCACATCGAGGAGGAGGTGAGCGAGAGAAGCGAGCGAGCCTTGATGAAGGCTCGATGGACGAATCCCGCGAAATGGCTGCAGACATCATGGGCATGCTGAGCTACATCCACTACTAACATATAAAAATTCACTCAATTCGTTTGACTCGCTCGTTTTGCTCTTGATATATTAAATATGCGACTCGCTTCGCTCGGCGCAGCGCGCTAAGGCGCTACTCGACGCCAAGGAACGGGCCAAGAACCTCATCGAAGGCCAAGCGAGAAAACTCGCCGAGCGGGCCGAGGAGGAAAAGCTGTTGTACAGTCGCGGGTCTGAGGCGAGGATCCGCGGCTACAACAAGAGCAGCGACCAGAAGCTATGCATTGAGCTTTGGCGGCGGCTCTACCTTTTGTTCGAGAACCGATACGGGGGGCAGGATAACAACCGGGATAGTCACGCCGTTGCCATTGCGAACAACAATATTGGCGTCGTCATGTTTGAATTCGGAGAGGGCCAAATGGCCAACGTCCAGGAGAGCGTTGTTCGGCTCCGGAAAGCCGACGACCTGATCACGGTGAAACTGAAGGAGATTAAGCAGGTGAGCCACCCTACCCTCATCCGCAGCTTTGACTAAACTAACAATTAATATTGTTTCGCTCGGCGCAGCTAAGCTTGGACAAGGCGCTAAAGGAAATGGAGGAGAAGAGGGTGGAGCTCGAGCATGTGGCGAAAGAGAAGAACCTCGAGCGCATGAAAGCCGCGCAGCAGGCCAAGGGCGTGTCAGACAAAAAACAGTCGATGGCAATGATGGAGAGCATCAACAAGGAGGCCAGGCTCGCCGAAAACACCGTGAACGAGGCGAAGAAACTCAGCGAACAGCTGATGAAGGAGTTCAATTTAGATTCCTGCGACGACGAAGAGGACGACGACGAAGAGGAGGAAGAAGAAAGTTCCGACTCGAACGACGACAAAAAACAAATTAGAGAGGAGAAGAAGGAAGAGTTTTCGGACTCTGACAACTCCGACTTTGACAAGGCGCCGGCCGACGCTATGGAGGGCATGGAGGACAACGAAGCCGACGATTTTTTCCCCGAAATCACTCCAATTGCAAAGCGCGTCTCGGTGAAGAGAAAGAAGCAAACGCGGCGCTCTACCCTCATCCCGCAGCATCTGAAATCAAAGCTAGAGATTCCGGAAGATGTTGCGCTCACGGCGGCACTGATCAAATTCAACTTGGTATCGCTCCTCAACGAAATATCTGAACCTGCCGACGACGACGAGAACGACGAGCGCCAGCATTTCATGTTCGACAGCTTTAATTTGTTCAACGAGTTCGTTTCTGACAACATGAAGGCGAGTAAGAGGCTTGAGGTGTTCGTCAAGGGCGTGGGGATTGCCAAGTTGGACGATTTCCCGCCACCAAACTTTGAGGAGTGGGGCATCCGCACTACCCGCGAGGATTTGGAGAAGCTTGCCGAGCAGGAACGGCTAGTGGAGGAAATTCGAGTGGCGAAGGAGAAGAAGAGGGCGGAGAAGACGGCTAGGAAGGATGCGAGGCTGGCCAAAAGGCAAGCGAAAATTGACAAGAAGCAAGCCAAGTTAATGGGTTTCAAGGAGCTGGAAGCGTTGAACGCGGACGGAGGGGTTGATTTGGAGGTTAGCGAGCGAAGCGAGCGAGCTTTGTGACAGAAAAGTAGTACCTCCTCGGCTACACCCACTGCTGAACTAACCTATTCAACATCATTATTGTTGCTCGCTGCTCTCAAATCTTCGTTAAAATGCGCCTCGCTTCGCTCGGCGCAGGCGTTGGAGATCATTAATCCCAAGAAGGCGGCTAAAATTAAGGACCGCCAGGAGCGCTTCCAGCTCAGCTTGGACCGCAAGAAAGCTCTCGACGATAAGAGAGTGGCGAATTTGAAGGCAATCGACGATAGGAGGTTGGCGGAGCAGCGAAAAATTGAAGCCTACGAGGCGAAACAACGAGTTCTAGACGACGAGGTCCAAGAGATTGTCAAAGAGGACTTAGACAGGAGAGGGGGGGTGATGGGGGTGCTGTCAGGCGCGCGATGGAGCGCCAGGCCGAACGAGGATGAAATCAAAGCAATGTTGATTGAACGTGAACAGCAGTATTTACTTGCCAAAAAAATGGACAAAAAGGCGGCGGAGAAAGAGCTGCAGGAGGCAACTAAGAGAAAGGAGGAGGAGGAGGCAAGGGCGAGAAGGAAGCGGGAGAGGGAGATGTCGGGCAGTAGTGGCAGCGACAGCGACTTGAGCGCGTGAAATTTTGTTTTATTATTAGAGAATTTATTCACAGAACCGGAACACCGTCGTAAGTTTCTTCCACCCTCGCTAACCACCCAGCTCCAAAAATTGCTTCAGCTCTTTTGTCCCCACCCAACTTTTTGAACTTGTCAATGAACTGTTGCCTTCGCCGCGCGAACACGAGCGTTCAAAGAATTAAGTGGGTTAGTGGGGATGTAGCCATTTTATGTCTGCAGTCATTTCATTTCGCGGGATTCATCGCGAGTTTCTCGTCTCTTCATCAAGGCTCGCTCGCTTCGCTCGCTCACCTGTTGGTGCCGCAAACTTGCTTCAGCTCGAAAATTTGCTTTTCGACCCAGTCCTCGTCGTCGTCCAAACCCATGTCCTCGGTAGGAGGGATTTCCTCGTTGTTCACGAACGTAGGAAACACAAAGTTCTCGTCGTAGTGGTTGCTTTTCGTTTCCATTTCCGTTTCTTCTTCCTCTTCCTCTTCCTCTTGAGCTTGTTCGTCTTCGTCGTCGTCGTCGTCGTCTATTTCCGCTTTAATAGTTTTGCCTTTCTTCTCTTCCTCCTTCTTCTTTTCCTTCTTCTTCTGTTTCTTGTGAAACACACCAACCTGCTTCAAATCCACGCCAGGGATCAACTCGTCCAGGATTCGGTCCATTTCGTCTTCCACCTCCGCTGCAGTCTTCTCCTTCGCTTTGGGAGTGGGGAACTCGTATGACCCGTCCTTGAACTTGTCAATGTCAATGTCATAGTCAGAAATGTCAATTGACTCGTCCTGCTGATTCTTGGAAGTGAGCGCTGCGCCGAGCGAAGTGAAGCGCATTTTTAATGAAGGTCCGAGCGAAAAGAATGAAGCGAGCCAAAAACGAATTGGGGTGGGTTAGTTTAGGAGTGGTGGATGTAGCCATTATGTCTGTAGCCATTTCGCGCACTTCATCGCTTGTATTCTCGTCTTCCAAAAGGCTCGCTTCGCTTCGCTCGCTCACCTTTCTTCCTCGCCTCAACCTCGGCGGCAATCCGCTCGTACTTCTTTTTTTTGTCGAGGACGGACTTGGGAGGGTCGGAAATGATTTGCCTGCCTTTCGAGTCCTTGCTGAGCACCTTGAGCGTGCCATCGGGGTATTCAATCACCGTCCCGTTAAAGTTCTTCCACTCCGGGCGGAAGTTCATGTCCGGCCCGAAATTCCCTGATAGGTCCTTGGGTAACATCTCGTCGTTCTTCTTTAGTTGCCTGGCCAACGAGGAGTTAGGGTCAACGTTCTTCCGGTCCGATTCCGAAAGAAGCTGCGGATCCTGATGTGAATGAATTTTCAACTGCTGCGCCGAGCAAAACGAAAGCGAGGCGCATTTTTAATGGAGCAGGGAGGAGGGGGGAGGCGAACGAGTCAAAAGAATTGAGTGGGTTAGTTTAGTTTAGTTTAGTTTTGGTTTTTTAGTGGATGTTTTAGCCATTTTGTCTGTAGCCATTTCGCGGGAATTCCCTCACCTGGTCAGCCTCTTGTTGTTCTTCAGCTTCCTCGTCGAATTCCTCGAATCCGACGACTCCTTCTGCTTTCTTCTTTTTCTTCTTCTTGTTCTTCTTTTTCTTGTTGGAGGAGACGGAGGTTGCAGTTGAAGTGGAAGTAGAAGTGGACGTGCCAGGCTCACGCATTTCCCAATTTCCGCCAGGGTTCGGAAGATGCTCGACTGATTTCCCAACCTTGGCCGCGAACGCCAGCTGTTCGCGCTTGATCCTCAATTTGTTTTGAATCTGTTCTTTCTTCTGCATGGTGGCAATGGCCTGCGCACCTTCCCTTCCTGCAACGACCCCGTACTTTTTGTACCCGTCCTCGTAGGAAATGTTGGACACTTCCACGTTGGACATGCCACCGGCAGTTTTGGAAAAAGCTTTGACGATTCGCTTGCCGTCCGTCCTTGGGTTTTGTTTGGCTTCGGCAAGTTGCTCGGGGGTGGGAGCCATCTTTGTGTACATGATGTCGTTGTCGTTGATGGTGATTTGCTTGCAGGCCTTGCCCTCCTTCATGGCGGTGTCCATCGCCTTGTTGAGTTTTTCCTGAATGTCGATGCTGTGCATCTGCTCGTTGAACTGCTGCGCAACTCGCTCCTCCTTGATCCTCTTGCACTCTACTTTGTGGCCCTTGAAATGGGCAATCTGGCACTCCCTCGAGCAGTACTGCGCCTGCAGGCAGCTCTTACAAGTTTTCAGGTCTGCCTTGTTCAACGAGGAAAACCCGCAGTGCGGATTCGAACAGACGTGGGTTCGGGTTTTCGCCAGCTCCTGCTCGAGGTCCGCGTCCTCTTTGATGACCGCGCGCGACCGCTCGGCGATGGCGGATAGGGCAGGCGCGTATTCCGCGCAGAACTCCTGCATTTTCAACGAAGCACGAGAGCAAGAATGTATGTGGGTTAGGATCAAAAAATGCAAATCACTGAATCGGCCGTAACTCCAACTATGGTATGGAGGTGATAGACGCTCAAAAGTGGACACGGTGGCGGGTTCGGCCAGGCTCATCTTTTTGCGCGAGGGGGGTTGTTCAGGGACGTCAATGTGAAAACAAACAAAAAAGGCAAATCACTGAAACGACCGAAATTCCAACTTATGGTTATGAGGTGATAGACGCTCGAAATTGGACACGGTGGCTGGTTCGGCCAGGCGCATCTGTTTGTGCATAGCGATTGTTCAGGGACGGTTCAAAACACACGTTTAAAACGAAAATTGATGGCAGAATTCTCATCGTCCATATTTTTCCCCTCTTGGCTCACCTTGTAATCGTTCCCAACGTACGCCTGCGCAACACTATACACCGCCAGCACGCAATTGCTTAAATATCCCGTCAAAACCGCCTTCTCCGCCAGCCTGAGCCCCTCGGCACACTGGCCAAGGTCCCCGTAGCAGTCCTGAATCATGTCTAGCGCCAACATCATAATGGCGTCCGGGACCATGTTCTTTGCCGCTATTTTCAAGTATTTGACCGACATATTCTCGTTCTTGGGCTTGTTTAGCAGCCCGTGCTTGAATACGTGGGAGAGGAGAAGAGCCGAGGCGGGGCACTCGTTCTTGTAATCCCTCATGATGCGCTGGAAAGTATTCTCGCGGTTCCAGGTCCCAATGCGATTGTGTACGTAGGAATCGCCCTTCTCGAGGAGGGCGCCAATCGTCTGGTAAATTTCATTCTGCTCCCTCTTTTCCTCAGTGGAATGGTACGCACACTTGATCACACGTGCGGCGGACCGCGCGCAAAACTGGTATAGCGTGTTGATGAAGGGGTTGTACCGAGCGCGACCTCCCAAGGCAAGCTCCGCTTTACTCAAATCGAGCTTTCCGGATTTAATTTTATCCGAAATGACAGCTCCATTCATGATTGTTTGGTAAAACTCCAAAGCGAAAGTCTTCGCCTTGTTGTCCTCCTCCAAGTCGGCGAAGGAAATCTCCGAGCGACCGCAATACTCGCTCATTCCAAATATGCGCTGTGTGTTGGAAGACTGAATGCACCTATCGTCGTCGCACGGGGCTGTGTGTGTTGTGTGAGGGGGGGTGGGGGGGGAAAGGGGGGAAAGGGGGGGGTGGGAGAGAGGGTTAGGAGTGTTGTGGTTGAACTAGTTAAGCCTCTGCTAACTCCACTCACCGAAGATTGTCCCTCCGCCGTCCTCAAAGGTCACCTTGCCCTCCTCCGAGTCCTGTTCAGAGTTCACCACTTGATGGTCGTTCAGCAGGACGACCTGGTAAGGAGCGAACCGATCTCGGGGCCAGTCAGTCTCGTGGTACCAGATTTTAATTATTCGGCCGAACCGGAACCCAGGGTTGGAGAATGACGAGAGGTAGTGGGAGCCAATTCTGTGAGTGAGAGTGGGAGTGAGTGAGAGTGAGTTAGTTTGCAACAAACACGTAATCGGAATGAGAATGCATGGACTCACTGGCAGTATACGGCATCACCAACCTGGTAGCGAAGAGAGGGGAAATTACTGTAGTCCTTGCACTGCCACTTGTCGAAAACACCTGGGACATATGTTAGCCTCTCAAACGAATGCGTTTTTTTGTTGGTGGGTGGGATTGGCTTGGGTTTGATGATACCGGGGGTCGGCGGGATTAATGTAGTGGAGGGGACACTATCTGCAACTCTGAGTGATTTAGGAGCATCAACTAAAAAACTTGTTGTAGTGGTGTCAATGAAATCAACTTTATTTGGGTTGAATGTCGAACCGAGATTGATGCCCCTGCTCATATTGTAGTATGCGATCTTATGTTCAAGTGAAAGGGGGTGGGGGGAAGGAGATTATTTCGTGAGATTTTTTTTGGGTCGCGCGAATACTTGGTCCGCAAATAATTGCGAGCTTGGTTTTGAACATCCACTATCACATCGCCACAGCCACAGCCACAGCCACAGCCACAACCACAGCAACACAACCACAGCCACAACCACAGTCACAGCCAAAGCCACAGCAACAGCCACAGCACACAGGCACAGTAGCTACGGTCACACACAATCACTCGCAACAGCTACAGATGGAACATGACCAGATCAAATTGCTTTCGAAAGTCAGCGTGTCGGCACAAGAACAAAAACCAAAACCGGCGACCTCCGCAATCCTGCAAAAACTCACACTTATCTCCACTCTCGGTGGTTTCTTATTTGGATATGATACTGGTGTGATATCTGGTGTCCTCCCACTTCTGAAGGCTCGATTTGATCTCTCGCCGATTGAGCAGGAGACCATAGTGACCTCGACCGTGGTGACCGCAGCAGTAGCAGCCCTCCTTTCGGGCTTCATTAACAAGCGACTTGGCCGTCGAAAAGTTCTGCTATTTTCTAGCATAATTTTCACGGCCGGCTCGCTGATTCTAGCCGCCGCCCCGTCGTTTGCGATTCTTCTCGTTGGTCGACTGGTTGTGGGAGTTGGAATCGGATTCGCGTCCATGACCTCCCCACTATACATTGCTGAATGCTCTACTGCTGATGCGAGAGGTCGATTGGTAACAATAAACACTATCGCCGTTTGTATTGGGCAGTTTATTGCAGGGATGGTTGACGGCAGTTTAAGCAATTTTGACGTCGGATGGCGGTGGATGCTTGGATTGGGGGCTGTGCCCTCCATCTTGATGTTGGCGGGATTTCTAAATCTGCCAGAGAGCCCCCGGTGGCTGATTGAGAGAAACAGGTTGTTGGAGGCCGAGAACATTCTCAAAATTATTAGAGGCAGTGACGACGTTGAAGGTGAGATAGAAGAAGTTTTGGCCGGACTCAAGGTTGAAATGACTGGTAATGGGGGTGGTGGCAGCGTCTTTAGTGACGCGCCGACAAGGCGGGCGCTAACGCTCGGTTGCGGTTTGATGCTTCTGCAGCAGTTTGCTGGAATTAATACTGTCATGTACTACGCTGCGTCAATATACGAGATGAGCGGATTCGAAGAGAGGTGAGTGAGCTAGAAAATGGCCACGGATACGCTTCCTCCACCATCTTAACTTATCCCTCTTCGCTGCGCAGCACCGCAATTTGGCTTTCGGGTTTCACGAGCCTTGCCCAGGTTTTGGGAGTCGCCACGGCAATCTGCTTGGTAGAGAGCAAGGGCAGGAGGACGTTACTGTTGAGCTCGCTGGCTGGAGTTTTCGTATCTCTTGTTGGGCTGGGGGGGACGTTTTTTGTTGCCCGAAAAATGTCTGGGGACGTGGCGGGAGGGTCCGCGAGTGGGTGTGAGAGTCAGCCAGCATGGCTCTGGGACGGGAAAACAACGTTCTGCTCGGATTGCAACAACATAGACGGCTGCTCGTACGACGATGGCGCGAAAACATGTGATTTCGTTGGAGCTGCCGACGACGACGATACGGAGAATGAATCGTGCGAAAATCCTGTTGGAATTTTTGCCGTGCTCTGCGTGATTGCATATCTTTTTCTTTTCGGGATTGGTCTATCCGCCATGCCGTGGACCATAAATAGTGAGATCTTCCCGCAGGCGGCACGCTCGCAATGCGTGGCGATTTCGACGACTGCAAACTGGGTAGGAAACATTCTCGTCAGCGCGACATTCCTGTCACTCTCGTCGCCAGCCGTAGCGACGCCGGCTGGTGCGTTTTGGATGTACGCGACCATCTCCGCTCTCGGGTTTGGATTAGTTGCAATACACTTACCCGAAACAAAAGGAAAGAGTTTGGAAGAAATAGCGGGTCTGTTTAGATGATATCTTTGCATTATAATTGCTGAAATTTTTTAGAAAAATAAAATATCTTGTGCCCACCCAAACAACTAATCAGCTACAATGGGAGCTGGGGCCTCAATCGACGATGACTCCATCAGGGTGGCAATCACGATCTACGAAGAATCTCGTACCACCTTGAAGAGCAACTCTGAAATCTTGGTTGACTTAAAAACTGCGCTGGGTATCCCAACACCATCGCTGTCGTTGATGCCCCTCGCCATGGCAGCCATCTCTGAGCTTGCAGCATCGCACATCCTTTCGAAATCACTCCTCAACAACAACCATGCCAATAGTAATTCGCTCGTTCCAGCTCCAAACGACACTTCGATGATTACTGAACCCCCGTTCGACCTTTCGTCCATGCTCCCCCCCCCGCGCATCTCCTTCGAAGAGTCCCATAGCACGCCAGTCCACTCGAACAAATCTAAATCTAAGGCTTTTTCGTCCCTTCACATAGAAGTTCAAGATCACATGGACATCATGGAGGAGGATGAAATTGACTCGGTCCAACTGAAAAACTCGAAGGGTGCCTTCAACCTCAACGAGCAGGGCATCCTGACCCCGGAGAACGCGCAGCTTACTCACTACAACCCTTCCGACTTCATTGAGGTTAAGCAAATTGGCAAGGGTGCATCTGGATCCGTGTTCCTGTCCCTCCACCGACCTACCATGAGTCTGGTCGCAATCAAGAGTATTGCTATAAACAGCGACGCAAAACGAGCTCAAGTAGCTTCTGAACTTAAGATACTGTACTCCAACCTGGCGCAGATTCCCCAGCTTGGCGATACCCTCATCATGGCCAACTCCAACTCAAACTCCAACTCCAACTCCGAAGAGATCGTAAAATTTTATGACGCTTATTCAACCAACAACAACACCGTCAACATAATAATGGAGTACTGCAGCGGTGGCACGCTCCAAGACTTGATTGACCGTGGCGGAAGTCAGAACGAAATCGTGCTTGCAGCCATCGCCCATTCAGTGGCAAAAGGCCTCCTCTTCCTCCACCACAAGAACAACATCCACCGAGACATCAAGCCCAACAACATCCTCTTGACAACCGACGGAAAGGTTAAACTTGCTGATTTTGGTATTTCCAAAGAGGTGAGCGAGACGTTATGCTTTGCTTTGGAGTTACGGCCTTGCCCACAAAAACTAACCACTCGCACGTCCATTCTCGCTCTGCACAGCTGGACTCCTCCAAGCAGTTTGCCCAGACCTTCGTCGGGACCTTCATGTATATGTCCCCTGAGCAGGTGTTGGGGGAAAAGTACAACAACAAATCCGACGTATACGCCCTTGGTATGGTTTTGCTGTCCGTTGCGCTTGGCAAGTACCCGATCCCAATTACGTCACCTCAAAACGCCTACTGGGAGGTCCTGGATTCGATTCAGGGCGACGCCACAGTAGATCTCACTAAGCTCCTGCCGTCAATCTTATTTAGCGAAACCTTTGTCGACTTCCTGAATCGTTGTTTGCAAAAAGACCCAAACAAGCGAAGCTCGTCGTATGAGCTCATGGGCCACAGCCTTTTGACGACTATCAACAATAAGAATGAGAATGAGAATGAGAATGAGAATAAATTTGATACTTCTGTAACAAGTGCGAGAAAAGCTGAACTAGTAGAACTCGGCAGACTTCTCCACGAGAACAACATCAGCTTCAGCCAGAAGGAGGCCGAGTCAATGGACTTTCTAGCCTCTCAACTCGGCCTCGAAAAGTCCTTCGTACAATCTGTTTTAGTTGACTCACACATAAATATAACATAAAAAATCAGATTAGCTCTAGCTTATACCATAATGTTCGTCCACAACGTGTATGCCATCACGCTCATCCAGCACTTGTAGTCCTCGGCGTCCACGTTCTTTTTGTCGATCTTTCCGCCCTCCCCCGAACAACAAAAACTCTCTTCGCACTTGTTCTTGATGACGTACAGAAACTCTAATTCCTTCATGCTGCTCGCAAGGGTGTAATAGTAGGGAATAGCATTTTCGTCCTTGGCGTCCTCCCTCTGGCGACCGTAACGGTCCGCCATTGCCGGAACCCACGTTCGGGCGCTCGGGTCCAAAAACCCGTCCACCTTGAGCCCCTGCTCCACCGAAATACCGACGGTCATGCTGTACGCAAGCATGGTGGGGTTATTCGCGTTGGCGTATCTATTTGTGTTGGAGGCCTCCTCGGTTGTGTACGCGTCGATCAAACTCAAGTGTTTTCCCTTGCCGTGGACCAACTGAACCAAACTTAGTCGGTCAGAATAAGGGCTCAAAAAATTATATAAAGAAAAGGGACAGAAGACGTCTTGGTTTCCCTCTTTGAGCATGAAATTGCTGAACTCCAACGCCTCCTCAAACGAGTCACTGAACACGTTGAGTTTGATGTGCTACGCCGAGCAAAATGAAGCGAGGCGCATTTTAAACGAGGTTGAGAGCAGTGAGCGAGCAAAAAATTGTTGATTAGGTTAGTTCAGTGGTGGATTTTTGCCGTCTGAAGCCATTTCGCGGGATTCATCATCGCTCGCTCACTCACCTCCATGGCAAAATTTAAAAACCTCGCCGCGCCTACGCACTCTTCGTGGGATGATTGTTCATTCGGCGGGGGCGTAACGCACAAGCACACCACCATGAACTCTTCCTTAAGTGTGTACTTGTCCTTCACAGATTTGTAATCGGCAATAACAGTCTTAGTCAGAGCAGTGCTCCAAGAACTGTCGCACAGCAGCAACACCCACCCCTTCCCTTGACTCTTTTTGTTGTTTGTTAGCTCCTTGGACCCCGTTTCAAAATTCGGTGCGAAAATCAGCCTTTCGTCCTTTTCGTTCTTTTTCTGGAGCATGTTTGAAGCTGCGCAAGAGTGTGGGGTTAGTCGCGAGTGAAATTCTTCTCTTTCACCCCCTCCCCCCCCCCCCCCTCCCGCTCGCTCACCTTCCTTGCCCTTCCCCCCAATGCCAATGACAACGCAAGTCGTCCAGCAGGAGTCGAGGGAGTGGTCAATTGCTGGAATTAGCTTGTCTTTTTCGGTAATCATTAGAAATTCGTGGTTTTTGTTGTCGACCTCCACATTGGGGTCAAACTCGACGTTCAAAGTCAATATTGTGGTCAACGGAGAAGACAGAATTTCACCCACGGGAGTGAAGATTTCGGTGGCCTTGTCAATCAGATTTGCGGAACTCATTAAGGCAGAGTAAAGCTGCATTACATTCTTCTCGGTGTACTCCAAAACGTCTTTGCAGCACGAAGTGTAGCCTCGCATTTCCCAGGCTGCGTCAAACTTGGCCTTAAAATAGTCCATGTCGTGCGCAGAGCACACGCAGCAGGCCTTAACGGGCTGATTTTTGCCAATCTCTTCGCTTGCTCGCCAGTACATCACATCGTTAATGACGTTTTCGAGCACTTTCACTCTATCTGTGGACAAAGAATCGGCGTAGTAGAGCTCCTGGTTTGTAAAAACGTACGGTGTGGTGTTGAGCAAGGCCCGGGTGGTCATTTCAACGCCAATCAGAGTTGCGTAGACGTCCAGTGTGGTTCCTTTCATGATTATGGTGGGGGAGGCTGGTGATGGGAGGGCCAGGTAGCACATTATGTTTTCGACCTGTGAGTTTGTGGGGTGTGGGGGGGGTGGGGGTAGGTTAGGTTAGGTTAGGTTCAACCAAAACTCCAAACCAGAAGTCGCGCAGATACTCACCTTACTGCTACGAGCATCAGCCATGACAAGCCGCGAGTACATGGGAACGATGCTGGTCAGGAGCAGCTGCCCACCGACTGTCATGCAGTCACCAGAGAATATTACCAGATTGTCGCCAACTACGTTAACCAGCCCCTTCAAGCTAGCTGCTAGCGTCTTTTTAATCTCTTTTCCTTTCAGTCTGGTGTATACTCCAAATGTAGTGGAATTCCTGGAACCAAGCAAGCTGCCAAATTGCCCAAAGGGTTTGGCACTGGCCAAAAATTTTCCAGTTATTGTTTTTGCAAAGAGGGTCAGATCCGGCATTGACAGCGTCACGACGATAGCCTCGCTCGCGTTCTTTGTACTGGGGTGGGGAGGGGAGGGGGACAGGGTATATAAAGGTGCAAGAGCCA
Source organism: Parmales sp. scaly parma (assembly GCA_030267985.1). Lineage (NCBI taxonomy): Eukaryota > Bolidophyceae > Parmales > Parmales sp. scaly parma. The sequence continues at coordinate 5,958 of BRYC01000451.1, read as the reverse complement.
CCGTGGGGTTGTCGAAGTGAACTGGACCATGGGGTTTTAGGGTTGTTGTTTTTGGAGTGGGGGTGGGGGTAGAGGGTGGTGGTTCACTAAGGGAATCTGATGGTGACAGCCCCGCGATGGGAGAAACCACAGTCTTCTTCCCTATGAGCATACCCATAATGTGATAATGATTAGTAAAGGATGTGAAGATTTTGAACGTTTGTTTCAGTTGTCTGCTGGCTCAGTAGCACCCTTATTCCTCTTTAATAAACCGCAAACCTCCGAATAATAAGTAAAAGTGGTAAGTAATTGGACGGTTTTACAAAGTCAAAAAATCTTTTTTTTTCAATTTTTTTTCGTCAAAATATGCTATAGCATATGACTACACAATCCGTGCAAGCGGAATTTCCAGTTGTGCTGCGAACTTTCCCTCCGTGCAATCCGCACAGACGTTCGTTGCCGAGCCCGAGGCTCCCAAGAACTTGCCCGCTCCACAATCGCCACACTCGGTCTGGCCAAGCTCCTCGTTGTATTTCCCCGCGGCGCAAGAAATGCATGCCGACTCAGCTGTTGCTGCGGCAGAGCTGCTTGCCTTCCCAGCGGCGCAGGAAACACACACCTCCGCCCCAACTAGACTGTAGCGACCGGCGCTGCAGTTCATGCACGCTGAAATCGCGTTGGAACCCGTGTTCCCGTTGAAAGTCCCCGCCACGCAGGAGGTGCACGTCGACTCCGAGTCGCCTCCAGCTGAGCCGCTCCATTTCCCTTTTCCACATGCTGTGCAAACTGAGACCCCCACCCCGCTGTAGCGACCTGCTGAGCAGTTTTGGCAGTCCGCTGCCAGCCCTGACGCCGCGTCATCGTCAAACTTTCCCGCTGAACAATTTGTACAGGAGGACTCAGCATCTGCGCCGAGCGAATCGCTCCACTTTCCTTGGGGGCAGGTATGGCAAACCAAATTTGTGTTTGCCCCAACAGTCGTTGAATATTTGCCCGCGCTACAGTCCGTGCAGCCGGTCGATCCAACACTGTCGGCGTACTTGCCTGCAGCGCAAGTATCGCAGTCAGCGCTCAGTCCGATCGCACCGCTGGAGGTCCCTGGCTGGCAAGAAATACAAAAGCCGAG
>BRYC01000449.1:662-24595 GCA_030267985.1 Parmales sp. scaly parma | reverse complement strand
CGTCGGCTCCTTCCTCGACGGCTCGTCCTGTATAAGCTGTCCAGAGAACTCAGCTAGTACGTCAACAATTTCAAACTTAGCCGAACAAGCATGCATTTGCGACTTCGGCTTCTTCCTCGACGGCTCGTCCTGTGCGAGCTGTGGAAGTGGAACGACGGAAAGCACCGGCTCCACTTCAGCCGGTCAATGCATTTGCAACGTCGGCTCCTTCCTCGACGGCTCATCCTGTATAAGCTGTCCAGAGAACTCAGCTAGTACGTCAACAATTTCAAACTTAGCCGAACAAGCATGCATTTGCGACTTCGGCTTCTTCCTCGACGGCTCGTCCTGTGCGAGCTGTCCAGAGAACTCAGCTAGTACGTCAAAAATTTCAAACTTAGCCGAACAAGCATGCATTTGCAACGTCGGCTTCTTCCTCGACGGCTCGTCCTGTGCGAGCTGCGGAAGTGGAACGACGGAGAGAACCGGATCCACTTCATCCAGCCAATGCACTTGCAACGTCGGCTCCTTCCTCGACGGCTCGTCTTGTATAAACTGTCCAGAGAACTCAGCTAGTACATCAACAATGTCAAACTTAGCCGAACAAGCATGCATTTGCGACCTCGGCTACTTCCTCGACGGCTCGTCCTGTGCGAGCTGCCCGGCAAATTCAGATCCTGCCAGTACTGGTTTGACCTCCATCGATCAATGCATTTGCGACCTAGGCTTCTTCCTCGAAGGTTCGTCCTGCACAGACTGTGGCAGTGGCTACACTACCCTTGCAACCGGCTCGACCAGCTCTTACGATTGTGAATTCGTCACAACGGTCTGTAACACCGACCAGTACGTTAGCGAGAAGGAGTGCAAAGATTGCTCCAACACTGGCAGTCTTTTTACCCTCATTTTCACATTCGGTTCCTTCGTTGTTGGTGCCTGGTTTGTAAACAAAATGAGCACCTCACGAGCGCACATTGTGTTTGCCAAGATTGCTTCAACTTTCTTCCAGAGCTGTCAGCTGACCACGCTAATCAACATCAACTGGCCTCACTTTGCTCTTTACACTATTCCCTTCGTCATTCCATTCACCGATACAAAGTGCCTTGCCGGAGGCATTGGGCTGACCCAGCTGCATTTTTTTCTAGGCACAATCTACCTGCCCCTCCTTGCCTTCTGTTACTTGTACGTCAAGATTAGAAGAGAGCCAACGATGTCCGTCAGAAGAAACGAACTCGAGGAGATTTTCGGATTTCTGCTGCTCCTGTGGTACTCGCCCCTGCTTCAGTCCGTCGGTCAGATGTTCAAGTGCTACAACGATCCCTCCCTTGGTGGTTGGGTGCTTGTGAGCGACCCAAGAGTATCTTGCGAGGTGGGAACAGCGAGGTACATCGTAATTTTGCACGCCTTCTTGATTTGCACAGTCATTGGAGTTGGACTTCCCTTGGCGATATTTGTCACCACACGGCGCCTTCGAGCGCGAGGGGAGCTGCGGGCAGATTCTCCGCTCGCTTCGATCTTTGAGGTAAGCGCCGAGCGAATCGAACCAAAACGCAAACGCAAGCGCAAAATCAAAAATTAAAAATCTAATTTCAATTATTTCATTTCTAGTTTTACCGTCCAGCAGTCCCGTACTTTGAATCCTTCCACCTGCTCCGCAAGGCCATGTTGATTCTGCTGGTTTCGACGGAGAAATTCGAAGCAATTGGCTCGTTGGCAATCAACGCGGTGTTCCTTTGCCTGCTCGTTCGGAAACGCCCGATGATACGTTGCAACAGTCACATTTTCAAGGGATTCAATCTTTTTCACCTCGCTGAGGTATCAGCCGCGACAACCACAATTGTAGGCTGCTTGCTCGCTTATGCGGGCTCCTTGGGGACGAATGAGAACACCGAGATGACTGTGGGAGCGTTGTTCACATTCGTCAACCTCGCCTTCATTCTCGTTCTCACGGCAAGTTTCGTCTACGAATTCAAGATTGAGAATAAGGAAGAGGAGGAGCAAAGGAATAGCAATAGAGCGGACCTAGAGGAGGGCGGGGTTGAGATGACGTCAAACCCCGTGCTTGAAGCTCGAGGAGGCGGAGAAATATTCGAGTCTTGGCAAAAGGCATTTAGAACCGCGACGGAAAACGACTTGACCGCGGCCGCGAAAGCCGATCTGGTCGCTGAGCTCCCACTCGAAATATCGAAAGTTATCAAACGGGTCCGCAAAGATTTCTTGCTCACGACGAAAGGTGTTACTATTGAAGATGTTGAGTCTGTGAGAAAACGTGGGACTGATATTAATGTGAAGCTGGAGAAGATGCAGGCGAACATTGACTCGCTAGACGGGGGAACTTTAAAAACAACGTTTGAAAAGATACCAAGGGTGGAAGACTTGTTCAACGAGGCAGATGACTTGAATTTGAGGTATTGCTTGGCGGTGATTCGTTTTGAGCAGAGCTTGAATTTGGACGAGAATTTGCCGGGATGGAGCGCAAGCTTCAACGAGAAGAAGAAAAAGGAGCGAGTAAATAACAGCGCGGTAAAGGCGACGGTGGAGATAAATGAGGGTGAAAGGGGGGGGGGAGATGGGGAGGAAGCACCCCCACCACCACCACTTCCGTCAGTCGAATGGGATAAAGTTTGGAGTGAGGATGAGGGCGTCTATTACTACATGAACAGAAGAACACTTTTGTCGGTTTGGGACAGACCCGCGGGCTTTCAAGATACCGAACCGCCCCCCCCATCGCCACCGGTTCGAAGACACTATACAGAAAATATCGTTAAAAAGGATCACAAGCTAGCAAATTTAAAACGGCTCCACAAAGAGGGGGAGGAGGCGGATGCGTTGAAAACCAACCAATTGACGCCGGCTGTCAAGCTAAACCTTCATAATCTCATCAAGATAATAGCGATGAGTTCCGAAGTTTCAACTTCGCTCACTAGTCGTCTAGACACAAAGCTCAATCAGCTGAATTTCGATTTTGATTGTCTGAAATTTCTTGAGAGTATAAAAGACCGCAAAACTGCTACCAGGATAACCCAGTCTTTACGTGAACAACGCGATGTGCAAAAATTGAAGGAAAAAACCCGGGCGACTGTTGCCGAAAAATCAAAGGTTAATTTCTTTGATTGCATAAAAAAATGGTGGAGGGCTCTAAAATGGCGAATACTTTTGTTTGTGGTTCTTACGATTGGGATAGAGATATATAATGAGTTTGCGATTGATGCGAATTCATGATTTGGGGGGGTTGGTTGTAACCGGCTTGTTGTTTGATTAATTCTTAATTTTTTTTGTCAAAGTTCTGCACGATTTCACGTTTCTTATCGTCAAAATCCCAGCTAGTAATCGCTCCCGAGTCGTACATCGCTTTGAGCGCAACGAGACGATTAGCCAGAGTGGTGCGTGAAGAGGAGGAGAGAGGGGGGTTCGTCGCAGGGTTTGTTGAGATGAGACCTCCAGAGTTGTTAGTTGTCATGGACACAGAGAATTCTCTCGTGGTTCCCTCCCGCCACCCCCTCCTTCGAGGTCGTGGTAGTCATCGTGCAAAACACCAGTCTTCCTCATCCTCCTCCTCCCCCTCCTCTTCCTCCTCAACTCGTTGATGCGGCCATGCCGTCCATCATCTGCTGATGCTTTTTGGCCAGTTCCGGACAATCCCAACATCTTCTTCACCTCCCCCACTAACAAAACCTCGTTCGCCAGGGCCGCGTCAATAAGCCCCGTCGCTTTGACCATTGCAATAGTAAACCCCAACTCCTCAGCCTCCAGTGTAGGCCTCCCCCCCTTCGCCGAAGAACAAATTTGGTCCAAAACTTTCTCGACGCCCCGAGCGAACACCGAACACGGCGGGGGCGGCGCGGGTCCAAGCGCAGTAAGGATAGCTTTTCCCCCCTCGACGGTCTTGCTGAGCTTGCCGATGATTTTTAGTGCTGTTTCGGCACTGCGTTTCACCGATCTCCGGCTTCAGGCCTCCGCGTAGTTAGGGAGGGAGTCTATTGTTTTGTCTAGATCCTGCTTCGTTGTGCGCGCAGGCGTCGTCGATGTCGCTATATTGGGGAAAGGGGTGACTACCTTGGCGGCCCTGGGGCGTGATTTCCTCGGGGTGATCGTGGGGGGGTTTATGGTGACGTTGCTGTCATCGGAATTATGGGCGGTTTGGAGCCGATGAAAAATGAGTCTAGTAGCGTTCCCGTAGGCCCTGTTGAAGGTGCTCGTCTTCGCGACCGTGTTGTAGTAGTCCTTGGGACCCCGGCTGCACCCGAAGCCAATGAATTTCACCTCTCTCCACTCCCCCACCTGCACTTTTATGGGGGTGAGCGCATTCCACGCCGACACCATGTTATGGGCCGATAAATTGGTGCGGGTGCGCGGTGTGTGCGAAGTAACGCCGAGCATGGCGAGTATTGTATGTTTCCTCGCCACCTCGGGGATCTCCTATATAGAGGAGCGGGAGAAGGGCACCCACAAGCCATCCTTAGGAAACCACAACAACCTCCTCCTCATGAAATTCCATCTCCGCTTCTTATCGTCGCACCCAAGGCGCAGACGCGTAAGCGTAGTGCAATGTTTGACGATAAGGAGCGGGCAGTGCGATTTGAGGACAGGAAGGAAGGTCGAATTACTTTAAATTGAGTTGAAGTTTGTGTGCGAAAAAGGTGTTTTGAGTGAGAGAGGGCTAGTTGGTATTTCTTTTTGCAGAGCCAGTTCCTTCGAAGTTGTAGAAGGGTGAGATGTATTTTATAGTTGAATTTGTCTTGAGGGGGGAGGCAGGGGGGAAAAAATTATTGAAAAATTTTAAAATGGTTTCCACCAAGAGTGAAGAGGCACCAAACTCTTTTTTAAAAATCAGAGCAAAGATATTATTTGTTCATGGGCAAACCAAAGCAAACATCTAGGCGGGAGCTGCACCACCACTTATCAAATGAGCTACGGTCTTCAGGGGTCGTCGACACCATCACTTCTTCACTTCGAGCTCAACTTGTTGCCAAGATGCAGAGCAAAGTTGCAGGAGGTTCGGGTCCCATGTAAGTAGTTTTGATATTTGTACCTCATGATGATGAGTTCCAGTGTATACGATATACCACATGCGGTGTGCGGCACAAAACTGACCCAATTACACTTTCTCGACTTCTTTCACAATTTCCGTAGAAAACCTATCTCGACTCTGTCACTTGAGGACAAGGCAATTCGTTCTCTCATTTACGATTACCTATCGAAATCGAACTTGAGACATTCTCTAGCTGTCTTTGCTCCGGAATCGCAGATTGATTCTCAACTCTCCCCAAACGATATCCTTCGCGCTGTTGGCCTCAACCCACTTTCAAAGCCCTACCAAACCGTGCTGGACACCAAAAATAACGAGGTTCCCGACGAGAACGCGGACCCGTCTCTTATTCCTTCAACCTCCTCGACATCTACATTAGCCTCCCTGATTGGCAACATGATCAGCTATGTCAACACCACGGAGAACAACAAGAATCGCTTCACAACAACAAACACGAATAATAATAATAATAATAATAGTAGTAGTAGCAGTAGTGCTAGCGCTCCTTTCTCTGTCGAGAATGGAAGCCAGTCGCTGTCACGAGAGTTGGGGCTGCTCCAGACCAAGTACGACGATGCTGTGAGTCAAATTACCATTTCCAATTCCATTTCCATTTCTAACCCCCCCCATACATTCCAACCCCCCCCCCCTCCCCCCCACCCCAGGTCCAACACCAACGAAAAAACCCAAAGAAATCAATCGAAGAGTCAATGCTTACCTTCCAGCGCGAGTGCGAGGAAAGGTGCAAGAAGGACTTGACCCGCGAAATTGAGCGGTTTCGAGCTCACGATTTAGACATGCTGCGCCTCGAGGAGCAAGCCCGGTACAGGAACGAACTGCAAGCGCTCCGGATAGAAATGAAGGCATACTACGACATGAGAATTGACAAGGCCGTGGAGAGCGACGCAACACTCCGAGAGAGGCAGAAGCACACCCAAAAAGAGCTCGAGGCCGCTCACTATGCTGCTCGGCAGGAGGTGCTGAAGGAACTGGAGTCGGTGCGGCGGCGGGAGAACGAGAACAACAGGGCCGTCGAGGTGCGAGTGAGGGCGAACGAGCTCACCGAACAGCGACTGAAGAATCGGCAGCAGACCCTGGACGGCCTCGCGGAGGAGCTAGAGCGGAAGGCGGCGGCGCAGAAGCACAGGTTCAACACGGACTTGGAGCGCGCGAGGGAGGAAGCGAAGCAGTCCTACGCGGCTTCTCTCGACTCGGTGAACGCGCAGCGTCAAGTTTTGGAGGTGAGCGGAGAGAAAGAAAGAGAGAGATAACGAAAAGAACCCACACCAATGCTAACACCAACCCCTCGCAGAGCGAAATCCTCTCAGTCAGCAGGGAGAAGCAGCACTACGAGAACATTCGGGCGGAGCTCGCCGAGAAGCACAAGCAAATACTCAACTCAGACGATAGCAACGTGCGCTTGGAGAGGGACGCGCTGCGGATACAGCTCACCGACGTGGAGAGCAAGCTGGCCGTATACAGCGACAGCGACGACGCGGCCAGCAGCTGGATGGACACCAAGCACAAGTTGCAAATTAAGCTCAAGGGCTACGAGCAGCAAGTGTTCGACCTGCAGCTGCTGCTGGAGCAGGAGAAAGAGACAAACGGGATGCTGAGGGCAAACGAGAGGGAAACGTTCGAGAAGAAAACGACCCTGGAGGCCGTTGCAAGCAATCTGAAGCAGAGGTTGGAGATGGCCACTGACAACTACAAGCGAGCGGCCGACGAGAGGGACGACGCGAAATCCAGGGTTGGGAGCATGGAGAAGGAGGTGGTGGAGCTCCAGATTCTGCTCAAGAAGAGCAACAGCTTCTTGGAGACTGCCGCAATTCCTTCACTGAGCGGCAAGAATAAAAACAAAAATAACACGAGCGCGGTGTTCCAGAGCAGGCACGAAGAGAGGGAGGCGAGGCTGGAGCGAGCGAGGCAGAGGGCAAGGGAGCAGATCATGAAGGACACCAACATCTTGAAGATGAACAAGGCCGTGCAGGAGGAGGAAAGGGTGAAGGAGATTATCGACGAAGAGAAGAAAAAGGTCGAAAGACCAAAAATCGTATATCTGGACGGGAAGCCGCTGAGCGTGGCGTGGGACGACGAGGTGGAGGGCCTGCAGATCAAAGGGGGGCAGCACGTGGGCGACAGGGGAAGGGGGGAGAGAAGGGGAGGGGGAGGGGAAGGGGGAGGGGAAGGGGGAGGGGGAGGGGGAGGGACCATCAGCAGCGGCGCCATCGAGGCATTGAAAAAGAAAATCAAGGCACTGGAGCAGGAGAAGCAGCTGAGCGAAGTTAGCAACATGCTCATGCAGCAGCAGCAGTTGTTCCAACAGCAGATGCAGCAGCAGTTTTCGAATAGTTGGGGCGGGGGCGGGGGAGGGGGTGGGGGGGAAAATGTGAATGTGAATTTGGCGCAGCAGCAGCAGCAGCAGCAGCAGCTGCAGCAGCAGCAGCAGCAGCAGCAGCAACAACAACAACAACAATGGGGACAGGTGATCCCACCAAAACAGAGGCACCTCAACCTCGAGGTCGGCACCAGCAATAACAACAACAACGACAACAAGAAAATCTTCGTGAGATCGCCGTCGAAGAACGAGAACGATTTGAGCGTCGAAGATGTTTTTGACGACGAGCAGGATGCGGTTGCGGCGGATGCGGTTCTTGAACAGACGCCCACACCTGCACTTGCACCTGCACCTGCACCTGCACCTACTACAACCAGCGATGACAACTGGGAACAGGACTACGACAACTACTTGGCCGAGAAGGCCGAGGACGAGAAGCTGCAGGTGGAAAAGCTGAATCTGGAAAAGATCCAGGCGACAGAATCAGAGGAGAAGGCCGAACAGATTGAGAGGGAAAAGCAGGAGAGGGAGGAGAAAGAAAAGGTCGAGAAGGAGAGGAAACTGAAGGAGCAGGAACGGTTGGCGCAGGACGAGCTCGACCGAGCTGCGGCCAAGAAGCTGAAGGAGGAGGAGGAGAAGAAAAAGTGGGAGGAGGCGGACAAGGTGCGGAAGGAGCAGAAGAGGCTAGAGAGGGAGAAGGAGGAGAAGGAGAAGGAGGAGAGGAGGCTGGAGAGAGTGAAACTGGAGGAGGCCGAGAAGGAAAAGTTGAGGGTTGTGGAGTTGAAGCAGGAGGAGCAACGCAAGGCCGCAACTCACATCCAGGCGCACAGCAGGAGGAGGAAGAGCAGCGCGGAGTTCCAGAAGATCAAGAAGGAGAAAATTGACAGCATGAACAAGATGGAGCTGGCCAAAATGGAGAGGGAGAGCAAGAAGGCCGCGACCGATGCAAAGGCAAAGGCGGACGAAGATCTGAAGAGGGCTGAAACAGAGAAGGAGCACGAACAGGCGAGAGCTAGAGCCGCCGAGAGGATCAGGGCTAGGGAGGAAACCGAACGGAAGGAGAGGGAGGAGAGAGAGAAGAACGAGGAGAGGAGGTTGAGCACCGCCTCCGGTGCAATGAGCAACGACGAAATCTTGGAGGTCAGCGACGAAAGCTTCGACGATGGATCGTTTGGAAGTGATAATGGGATGGATGATTGGTAGAAAGAGGGGGTAAAAGGAGGAGGGGGTGTAAAAGGAAATTTGTGTAAAAAATGGATGTTTAACGAGCTACTCATTTTGGATTAGGCTTTAGGAAGGCGAGGACCTGTCCAGCAATGGAATATCGAGAGACATGTTGTGGTTGAGGTCGTAGAGGATTCTAATTGCCAAATTTTCTCCATCAGGATGGTCTACTTTGCTCTGTTCACCCAGCTCCGCCTTGTCGTGGGGAGAGACTGTGCGGCGGAGGAACTGGCAGACGGTGTTGTAGGTGTCGTAGATCTCGTGGTACTTGGTGGGGAGGGAATGGAGGAGGAGGGTTGGGAAGGGGGTGGAAGTTATGTGGGTGGGGTCTAATGAAAGGATTTGCTGGATCTCTCTGCACGCATTGTATTGGGGATGCTCAGCATACTGGAGGGTCGTGTAGCCTTGGACGGTATCTGTGAGGGAAAGTGGGTGCCGATGGATCATTCGAAGAGCAAGAAACATGAGGGACTCGCTGTATATCTGGCTAATAATAGCAACCTCTCGAAGAAGACTAGAATTCCTGTATTTGAGCACTTCACGCACCAACTCGTCACCGTGCTCGTTGATGAATTTGTGACAGTTTGCCCACGATCGTGATCTGATCCACCTAGCCATCTCATCCTGCCAATAAACCACTGGTGAGTACAAGCGGCCCATCTCCTTACCACCCAACGAACGAGCTTCCTCGGGAGTGAGGGAGAGCAAGCTGATGATCTCAGCACAGGCTCCACTCCTACGGGCAATGTCGAGGGGAGTTTCGCCTTTATTGTCTCGTGCGGTGAGGGCCTCGAAATTGAAGCAAATCGACGACACGCCCACATAGGCAAGAGTATGTGTGTGTGTCTGAGCTTTCGCTGACATCCAATGATGTGGCAGTCGTCCATGCTCATCTCTCTCCCTGTACTTGCTCCGGAGCAAATCTAAGTCCCGATCTGGGTGAAGCATGACATTTTGTACCGCGGGCCAATCACTTCTCTTGAGCCACTCGTGGTGCTCATTGCTGGGCATACTATAATGATCTGGTTCTGTAGGGATCGCACAAATGATCTAATGCTGTAGTAGAAAATTAGAAATGCACAACAAATTTTTCTCTGTTTTGGTGCGCAATAGATAGACTTGATGGCCCCGTACTTGATCCGCATCATCTTTATCCTACTATCAACACCACCAAGCCATTGCTTCCACTCTGCTGCTATTCAGCGACACACGTTTACTAAATTTAGTAAAAATCCAAACAATAGTGAGATAGAGCTCGATGAGACACTCAAGAAGCAAGCTCAATTCTTTGGCGGTTCGAGCGAGAAGGACGAGTTCTTAACTACGGAGGCACTTGCGTTCGAGTCGCAGCTTGGAGCTGAAGAGTCCAACCAGTCCAATCGTTTTGACTATGTCGATGCTATTCTTGCGAATAGTGTTAACGCCCAAAGTGCAGACGATGTCACCTTGCTGCGGACAGCAATTCAAACTCTTCTAAGTTCCTTCAACTTGGCTTGGTCCCCAAAAATAATAAAGTCATCAGCCTCAGCCCTGGACGAAAGCAACGACGACAACAATATTTACAGCTTTTCCGCCGCCCAAGCTTTCCACGCCTCCAAACCTTCCTCCCTTTACACCCCCTCCACCGTTTGGTCTTCCCCCCTCAACCCCTCCTCCTCTCCTTCCCCTTCCCCTTCTCCTTCCCCTTCCACCTCCCCACTTTCTGCTTGGTATGGCACCTCCTCCACCCCGATTGAAAACTTGTCTAAAATGAACCGCAAAGGTTTAACGATCCTCAGCTGCGACTACAGTTCCCCCAACGACAAATCAGCAATTTCGATCAGCTGGTCGATTTCCTTCGTGGCGAAAATTTTCCACCAGCCTCGCGTCACAGTTCGTGGTTCGTCCATTCTTACAATTCAGCAGACTACCCCTAACGAGTTCACAATAACGAAGCAGGTTGACACTCTCACCTCCCCCAAGCCGATTCAGTCCCTTGGCGACGTGTTTTCAACACTCGTGCTGCCTCAGCTTCTCTTTCCTAAGTACGTTGAGGCGGTGAACTTGTTCAGCGGCGGAAATCCTGCGTCCGAGGATGTTAGCGACGAGTTGAACCAAGACACAACGATCAAGCCGCTGAAACGCGGCACAGATTACTTCACTGACACCAACGGCGACAAGCCCTTCCTGGACAAGTTCGAAATCGTCACCACCAAATCCCCCCAGCTAATCTACTCGGTCACCACGATCGACGACTCGCCGGGTCCCAACGATAAGCAAGACCCAACTTTTCAAATGGAATCTTTCCCCGACGCTGGATTCGTGAGCGAAGACGGCATACGAGTGGTGGGGGCCAAGAAGGATAGTTACGCCATGACGAGCGGCTGGGACGTTTTCGTCAAGCCCCAGAAGAAAAAGGGAGTTCGAGCCGTCACCATCGAGACGCCAGTGAGGTGAGTGAGCGCGAAATGGCTACAGTCATAATGGCTGCACCCACTACTGAGCTAACATTACACGCAGCGGCGAGCTGATCCCGCGAGGAGTAGTTTTCAGCGGCGAGTTTGGGGAAGAATCAGCAGGTTGCAATTTGAAATTGCCCCAGTCAATGCCCCAATCCGAAACTAAGGCAACCTACAAATTGCTCCCCCCAAACACCTGCTACGCGAAAGCGAGCATAGACAGCAAAGTTAGGAACGGACCGCAGCAAACTCAGAAGATTAACGTCCTCGACAAGAACGACGAGGGGGGGCCGACGGACGACAAGGTCAAGTTCGTGAGGGAGGCGCTCTACAACAGTGTGGAGGCCTACCTGGATGGGAGGGGGAACGGCAGCGGTTTGAAGATTTGCGTCGAGGACGATCGACCAGCGTTCGGCTACAAGTGGGGCTACAAGAGCGGCGGTAGGAGGTTGTGCTGGGGCGGCCGGGACGACGAGACAACAACTGTAGTTGCTGGGGAAAGTAATACTTTGAGTAATGTTGGGGTGGTGATGGCAATTTACGAATCAGATCCTTTGAAGGCCGGGTGTGGCGACGGAGAGGTGAAGCTGAAATTGCGAAGGTAAATTGTAAAATGTTCTAATGTAGGCTCCTAAATTTTTATCTCACTAATTTGCCCTACTTTTTACCACGAGAACCGCCACTTTCCATCACAAAAACACGAAAATCCTTGCAGGGTTATACGCATATCGGTCGAGCTAATGTAACTCCAAGGAGAAATTGCATGGATAACGTACCCCTTGTGAACAACCATGCTGCCAGGCTCGTAGATTACCTTGGATTTATTGAAACAGCTCGCGCTGCAAGTGTTTTTATTGATCATCTCTGCCACGAACGACTCGTCGCAAAGCGAGTTGTCGATTTCCCAAAACGACAAACCGCCTCCGGACTTTGGCGGATTTGCGAGAGTCAACGTGAAAGTTACTCGCTCTTCGTCGTCGCAGTCACTATACGTGCTCCGTATTGGCGACCATTCGCCGTCTATGTGAGTTTGAAAAACTTGACGAGAAAAGGCAAGGTGGGAATAAAAAATGTTGAAACCGGGAAGCGCCCAATTTTCCTCAAACACGACGTTTTCAAGGTCCGTTTTTAGCTCTCGGGCCAAGCTTTTGCGGACCGCGTCGTACACGAAACCAAATTTGGCAAGAAGCAGCTTGTTGAAGTGAACGTGAAGCTCCTCGTAGGTAGTTGTGCGTGTATTTAGCGGGCCGGTTATGTGCTCGATCGAGGGGAACGTGTTGGAAAGCGATTGCATCGAGGACGGGGACGGAAACTCGGAATTGAAGGAGAGGTACATCCAATAAGTTCCGAATATGAACGTGGGAAGAGGACCAGCTCGTTCGTTCATGTGGATGTGCAAGTGTTTGGAATCTTTAATCGTATCTACTACAAATTTTATTTCTTGAGGAGTGAGGACATTTGGGATTAGGAGAGGCCTCTCCAAATAGCTGTGCGAGTTTTTTCGCTGCTGCCGGCTGTTCATCACAGAACACCACTGGGTGATGCTAGTGGATCCGTCGTGAATTGTCGCATCATTGAGAGCGCCAATCCAGGAGGAGATTGAGGCCGAAGAAGATGCCTGGGGGTGGGAGAAGACAAGCAGCACGACGAAGAGGAGAAGGGGGAAAACCTGCTTGAGACAGCTACTAACTCTATTCCAACATGAAATGAGGAGGAAGATAACTACAAACATGGCGGACAAAAATCTAATTTCGGTGAGGCCTATGCCGGGCACTGTGATGAAGTGAATCTGTTGGAAGATTGAGGAAGACGAGCCACCACAGCAAGAAACGATCCAATTGGGAGTCATATCCATTTCAGTAGTTTGTTTTATAATTTTCAAAATTTAAATTCAAAATTAGTTGTTTGAGTGCGCACTTTTACGTAAGATATTACATTGAAAACCACACAACTATGGCTCCTCCGACCGTGCACACACCGACTGAGCAACAAGTAACCCAGCAGATAAATAATATAACTTTCTCATCAGCATTCGACAGCGGAAACCTTGCCAAAGTAAAATACTCCCAAAATAATAATGAGTACTTCCTGTATACGGCTTGTGATGCGCAGGACACTGCGTACGAGACTCCGTACACGACATGGTTCCATTTCTCAGTTGAAGGTGCTTCGGTGAACCAAACACTGCAGATGGGCATAATGAACATGAACAAGCAGCATCGTTTGTACAAACAGGAGTTCCGCCCATTTTTCAAGATTGTGCCAAACGGCGATTTCAACTCCAGCGTAATGGGCAAGCGCTCGCTTCCAAACACGATGGAAACGAACGTGTGGAAGCGGTTACCAAATCCTTCTACGATAAAAGTTGTCGGGAAGGAAAATCAGATGCAGCTTCGGTTTCGGTTCAAGTTCGAATCGTTAGTTAGGGGCGAAACGTCCTCGTCCTCGTCTAGCAACAACAACAGCAACAACAACAACAACAACAACAACAACAACAACAACAACAACAACGACCAGCCACCGCCAATTTTAGCCCCGTACAAGGTGTTTTTTGCGTTCTGCTTCCCCCAGTCGTACTCCGAATGCTGCGACAAACTATCCCAATACGACGAAATTTACTCCCCCAGCAACAAGAATTTCTACTACCATCGAGAAATTCTCACCCACTCGTTGGACAAGCGGAGAATAGATCTGATTACAATTAGCTCGCACGAGGGGAAGCTGGACGGGCGCGAGGAACCGTTCAACTTCACGCCAACTCCGTTGCTGAATCCCCGAGCGCACAAGTTCGACACGGAGAAGACGAGCAAAAAAATCGTCTTTCTGTCCAGCCGTGTTCACCCGGGAGAAACGCCCGCCCAATTCGTCTTCGACGGGGCTTTGGAGTTTTTGCTGAGCGACGACGTTCGAGCGCGGCAATTGCGAAAGCAGGTGAGCGAGAGCGATGAAGTGTAGTGCAAAATTACTGCAGACGCTACTAGACTAAACTAACCCTTTGGCTCGCGCAGTACATTTTCAAAATGGTTCCGATGCTCAACCCCGATGGCGTGGCCCGAGGGCACTACCGGTGCGATTCGCGGGGAGTTAACTTGAACAGATTTTACACCGAGCCCGATCCAGTAGCGCACCCGAGCATTTTCGCGGTGAAAGAGTTCTTGGTGGCCAACAAGAATCACCTGAGGCTGTATTTGGATTTGCACGCCCACGCGAGCAAGCGAGGTTGCTTCATCTACGGCAACCATTTGGAGAACGCGCAGGACCAGCTCGAAAACCAGCTTTGGGCGAAACTCATTAGCAGAAATAGTCCCTGGTTCGAGTACAAGGGCTGTGACTTCAGTTTGAAGGGCATGAGCGGGAAAGACAAGAGGGACAACGGCCTGACAAAGGGAGGCAGCGGGAGGGTTGGCATCTACCACGCTACCCAGAACTCGCACTGCTACACGCTCGAGTGCAACTACAACGAGGGTCTGATCACGAATCCTGTCGGCAACTGCAGCGGTTTCGTGGGCGGGTGCGACAACGTGCACAAGCTGAGCGGAATCGTAGGAAGGATGACCACCCCAAAGTACAACCCAGAGATGTTCCAGAACGTCGGCGAGGGGTGTCTGACGGCACTGCTGGACATGAGCGGCACGAACAGTTTGAGCAGGTTGGGGGGAGAGATTCCAAGCAGAAACACGGAGAGGGGGGGCGGGATGAAGGGAACTTTCACGAGCGGGAGCTTCAAGGAGCTGGTTGCGAGCGTGAGGGGGGAAATATTGAGCAAGCGGGAAATGAGCATGGGAGAATTTAGGAAATTGCGTAATGGGGATGGGGATGAGGATGGGGATGAGGATGGTGATGAGGACGAGGGCGTTGAGGAGGCCGTGCTGGTGCCACACACACACGCACATTCACATAGACACGGGGTGGACAAGGAAAACGTAGATTTGGGCGAGTGGGCGAGTAACACGCCGAACTGGGCATGGGTCGGGGAAGTGGAGGTGGACAAAATTATTAAAAACGTTGAAGCGAAAACAAAAAAACAGGGGTTCTCTGGGGGGCAGCAGAGGGAGAAAATGGGGGCGAAAACGAAAGTTGGATCGTCGTCATCGTCGTCAGCGTCGTCAGCGTCGTCAGCGTCGTCAGCGTCTAAACAACAATTCCCACCCACAAACTACACCATGTCAACTCAACCTCAGTCTCAACCTAAACCTCAAACTCAACCTCAACCACCACAACAACAACAACAACAACAACAACAACAACAACATCAACATCAACATCAACAACAAATACAAATTCACAAACGACTCCCGCAACCTCCACAGCAAAATAGACCGAGAGGAAACCTTTCCGGAGGCCCCAATACCATAAAACACCGCTTGAGTGCTAAGGAGACAGCTCAGACGAATTCTCAGAAACTGATTATGGCGGGTTGCGGGAAATCAAAAATTCAGCAACCCATTTTCTTCATGGCCGCCAAAAATGAAACACACTAAACAAAGAAACGTGTGTTTTTACTTCAAACTGGCAAATTTTTTTATTTAAAAATTTCTTCTTCTTATTCAAATATTGTCATACGCTGGGTTTAAATTCAAATGACTCACAATGCAACTCCCGGCGTGTTTCGATTAGAACTTCGGGAAATTTCCATCCCTCTCCCATTCGTTTCTCAACGTCACGATGACAACTTGAACAAGCTCATTTCCCTGTCCCCAAGAAACTTAAAACCATCTCCCCCCAGTCCCAGCTCCGCTGCTGACTCCATCAACCCATCCCAGCCCAATTACCAAACCATCACCGTGCAACTAACTACATCCAACAATGACATACCGATCCAACGAACTCATACCAACATCAGACAAGTTGGCAAAACACATGTTGCGTTTTGTCCTGCCAATTTTGACGTCTATGAAATCCCAATGATGTATCTTCCCGCCTCCCTCAAATCATCAATGCCCTCTGTACAGGTTCGAATCACCCTCGATAGCACCATCCTTGCTGGCGTTATTTACATTTCCCCTTCCAAATTGAGTTCCTCCTTTACCACCTCATCCACAACCACAAAACAGCTAATGGCCAGCACCACAAACGCGCGCGCGCACACACACACACACACACACCAACGGTAGTAACGATTCTCCTGTTGGCGTTGGCGAGTGCACGTACAGCCTGCGGTTCGATCCCAAGCCACTCTTCGACTACTCCCTCATTCCCGAAACGGGTGTTTCGACCAAGGACGAGCTGAAACAAATCACTTGCAAGGTCTTCGTCGTTGCGGGGAGTGAGATTAACCCTCCTCCCAACTCCACGCAACCAAAGGTGCAAGTCAGAATAAAGCGAATGGGGCGAATGCAGAAGAACTGGCCATGGCAGATCACCAACCGAGCGAGCACGACAAATTCCAATTCCAGCGAAATTTGTTGTTGGAACAATGCATTTGATTTCACAAACATTTCATTCCACGTGGCAAGACGCAGCTTTGTAGAAGTCGTCGTGATTGACGAGAATGAAAATTCACCGTTTGCGAAAGCATTGATACCAATCTCTTCGCTCTTGGACGGATCGGGGTCGTGGATCGATCTAAAACCGTTCAAACTCTCTCAATCTCAAAACTACGGGGTTTCCAACGTCTCCACGAAATACAAGGACACCTTGGAGGAAAGCGAGGAGAACAAGACGGCGGGGAGTATCTGGCTCGCCGCGTCGGTCACGTTCGACGAAGTCACCACTGTTGCTGTCGATTCGGACGATGAAGAAATAGAAAAAATTCCGAGCGCCACCATGGCGCTCGCTTCCCCCCCAATCCAAAACCAAAACCAAACTCAAAACTTGCCTTACGATGACGTGGAAGGCACCTTGTACGTCCTCGTGCACGAAGCTATTGACTTGCCTCCGAAGAATACTCGCGTTGGACTGCAATGCAGCGTCAAAACAAAGACGGGGCAGAAAAAGTTCACCAATCCTTGTATTCTCGGCAAGAAGGGGACGCACCCAATCTGGGGTGAGCACTTGGAGGTCAAGTACACGAACACTTTCATGCATGAGCAAAAGGTCAAACAGATTCCCGATGCTGGCGAACCAGTCACAATTCAGATCATTGACGCTCGAAACAAGAACGCTGCTCGGCGATTGGTCGGGTTCGCAACTCTTCCCTCCATCGAACTAAGCAGCGGGATTGAGCAAACCCACCTAATAGACCTTGAGCTCATTGACAGCTTCGCATCGCCTAGAAATGACATTTCCAACGTTTTTGACGAACCCCCTGACACCCCAGCAATCAGCAAAAAGCTGAAGAAACTGGCTCAAGTGAAAACAGCAACAATTAAAATATCAACTCTGTTCGTCCCAGAGGCAGTAGTAAATATAGATTGCACTACAGACCACGCAACCGCAATTGCAACATTCAAACTGAAGGGTTTAAACAGAACCACCTTGGTGGACAAAATGTCTTTCCTGGCCGAGGAACCAATTCTACCCCCCCCTCCGCTCATCACGAACTTCAAGGACTCGCCGGAGGCTCTTACGTTCGCCCAGTACGCCGCAACTCCCGACTCTAGTTTTCTCACCAGGAGCGAATTTTTGAAATTTTGCAACGACAAGTTCAAGCTCGACGACACTGCCGCGTTCCT
This sequence comes from Parmales sp. scaly parma, assembly GCA_030267985.1. Classification (NCBI taxonomy): domain Eukaryota; class Bolidophyceae; order Parmales; species Parmales sp. scaly parma. Next base: position 6,976 of record BRYC01000449.1, on the reverse strand, counting down.
CGAGCAGATGGACTTGAGCGACTTCGAAACGCTTTCGATCGAGCGCAACGTGGCCAACGACACCAACGCTGCCGTCGAATACTCCAACGACCCATCTGACGAAAATTACGTCCATCGGCCGCTGTCCGGCATAATGGAAGTTTTGAACAAGAACGAGGCGGTTCGAAGTATCTGCGGCTTGTTCGTCGCGGAATTCAAGGCGAACGGGATGTTCGATGTATCATTTTCCTCTTTCATTAAATTTCTGCGCCTAAACGGAGCTACAGAAAGTAATGCCCAGGGCGTCGAGCTTGCGAGCGAGGTCATGGCGCTGGAGAGAGCGAGCGCAAACATGAGTGCGGTCGGTCAGCAGGTGAGAGACGAGACGAGCACGAGCGAAGCGAGCCAAAGCGCAACGAAAAACAGACTAATGATATAAAGTTTCGCACAACACAGATCCAAACCATCAAAAAGTCCATGCACGAGCAGAAGGACAAGCGGATTACTGGCTTCACGGCGGTTGAGAAGGAATTCCGAACAACTCCCGAATTCATGGCCCAACCGAATTTCTGGAAAAAGCACGTTGTGCGAATGAAGAAGGACTACGAGAATATGTTCAACAGATACACGCTTCTGGACGAGATCGGCGACGGCGATCTCGTCGATTTAAAGAACAAATACGACGAGCAAATCGACGGACTGGTGGTCGACGAAATGATCCTTCGGGAGGAAATGGCTGCTCTGGAGCTCTCGTTGCGGGCCGCGAGCGACTACTTGTTCGAGGGCCTTCCGCAAACCGAGAAGATCTACGACTTTTTACTCGTGGTGATCAAGGGGTTCAAGAAATTGCGGGCCGAGAGCGACAAACTGGGAAACGATGTTAGTGGCCTTTACGAGAGAGCGATGGTCGAGCGAGGGAACGAGCTCCTGGACTTGTGGGACAGGGAGAGCACAAACACGAGCAAGGGCGACCTGGTGAAGCGGATCGAGTTGGTTTGCGAGAAGGCGGACGTCAAGGTTGGGGGAGTGGGTGGTGCTGCTAGGTGAGTGAGTGACGTGATAGTCATGTGGTATTGAAAAAAATGGATTGATTGGAATGATGATTGTAAAAATTAACCAATTCAATTCAACAGCTGGGGTGCCCCTCCGCCCAGGCAGGGGAGAAAAAAGAACGTCGATACCGCGGGGGGACGGCTGAACTTGACAGGAGCGGCGACAAGGAACAAGGATAAAAAGGAGCCGCCGAGGTACATTGCGGAAAGGCGAGGCAGGATGGTGGAATTGTTTGCAAAAATGGAATCGGAGGGCATCGGGGTGCAGGAGGTGAGCGAGCGAAGCGAGCGAGCCTTTTGGAAGACAAGACAAGCATACTCGCGATAAAGTGCGCGAAATGGCTACAGACATAATGGCTACAATCCTCTAATAACTAACATTATATTATTCCACCACCCAATTCGTTTGGCTTGCTAAAAATGCGCACAATCTCGCTTCGCTCGGCGCAGGCGAACAAAATTTTGATTGAGGGGGTCGTGAAAGAATCGGAGGAAGGAAAACCCTGGGCAGCTTCGTTCTCCTTTCCTCTGGACAGCTACTCTCTCAAGCTGTTCTCGACAATATCAATTTTTGACAACAACGCTTTTGCCGACGCGCAGGAGATTGGCGCAACGAACGGTTTGGACAGCACGTTCCAGGCGCAGAAACTGGCTGAGATGCTCTTTGTGAGGTGAGCGAGCGAAGCGAGCGAGCCTTGATGAGGACGAGAAATATATAACGAGCCACTACTAAACAAACATTATTACACTCGCTCCCCCCTGCTCCATTAAAAATGCAGCGCCAAGAAGAATAAGGATGTCGAAAGTTTGATTGTCGAGGCCGCACTGAGCAGCATGGTGAGCATTGTTGAGATGGAGGCCAGCGAGAAGAGGAAGAGGGGGAGGGAGAGCGAAGAAGGAGAGGACAAAATGAACATGAAGGAGAAAGTTGCAAGGAGAAAATTGAGCATGACAACCTGGGCAGGGATTGAAGCCGCAGCAGTAGCCACGGTGATTGGCCCTCACTACAGTTCAGCCCAAAAACTCATGGACAACGTCCGGCGTCTATCCGTGGCAAAGGTCGCCAGCAACATCATCCACAACCAAGCGAGCAGGTGAGCGAGCGAAGCGAGCGAGCCTAGAGGAAGACGAGAATTCTCGCGATGAATCCCGCGAAATGGCTACAGACACAATGGCTACATCCACTACTGAACTAACAATATATTATTCCACTCAATTCGGTTGGCTCGCTCCGTTTGTTCGTTTTTTGCTCTTGGTTCATTAAAAATGCACACAATCTCGCTTCGCTCGGTGCAGCGCCCCGGCAACGATGCTGGACTTCGAGTTCGACAGGACGATGGTCAACAGCCTGTGCAGCGCGGTGAGCGGGATGAAGGAGGGGAGAGCGGAACAGTTGGTCAACTCGATCGTCAGCGAGACCGAAATATTCAAACCTGAAATCATGATTTTGCTGATTTTTGTGTTTGCGGGGGGTGCAGCGGGGACAACCACGATCGATGACGTGGTTGGAGCGATTAAACAGCGCCGGGAGAGGTTAGAGGCGAAGGAGAAGATGGACAGCGAAATTATTTCCCGCGGGAAGGAGGACAAGGTGGTAAAAATGAACTTGGGCAATTTACGAGCGTCGAACGAGTTTCGAATCGGCGTGTACGAAAACACGCCCCTCAACGAGATTGAGCGGAAGATTGAGGAGAGGGAGGATTACGAAAGGGAGAAGAAGGACTGGGAGGAGAAGCTAAGGGGTTACGAGGTGAGTGAGTTGCGCGTGATCGGCAGCCACAACAAAACTTTAACATTTTGCTCGGCGCAGCACTTGGACAACGTCCCCGAAGAACTTGAGAGGCTGTTTGCCGTTAGCAGCAGCAGCAGCAGCAGCAGAAGCAGTGGCAACGACAACGACAACGACAACGACAACGACAACGACAACGACAACGATAACAAAAACGAGGAGAAGGTCGAAAGGGTGCTGAACGAAAACTTCACCTTGGAAAAGGCCGCGTTTGTCGGCGGGCTCACGGCAATGCACTTGGCGTGCTACAGGAACGATTACATGATGATAAGGCTGCTGAAGCGCCGGGGAAACCCGATCTCAGTCTTGGACCGCTACAAGAAGCTCCCCCAGGACTACACTCGCGACACGAAGAGCTTGGAGGCCCTGGGATTGCTTCACAACGGGAGCAACAAGCACTGCGAGATGAGGAGCACGCTGCAGAGGAGGATAATGCAAACGGTGAATTTTGCCGTTCGGAGCGGGGAGAGGGAGGGGGTGGCGACGAAGTACGACATGTTCAACAAGAGCCTGTACATACACTTTGAGCAGCATGGAGAGGAGAAAATGGAAAAAATTGAGGTGCTGAGCATAATGAACTTGAAGATGCTGCGGTGCAACGAAAAGGGAAATCTGCCGCTGTGCAAGCTGTTCGACGACATCAAAGCTTGCGTGAACCAGTTCAGGGCTACCCAGGCGAAGATACTGAGCAAAACGATCTACAACAACGTGCTGATCGTGTCGAGCGCGCGGGCGGCTGACTTCATAAATGCGTTCCAGAAATTGGCCTGGGGGGAAATTGCCGTTGAGGTGATTGGGGAGTTCGCCAGGAAGGAAGCTAGCGACGATATCATGGAGGCGCAGAGGAAGTTCGAGAAACTCAAGGAGGAGGAAGAACAGAGGAGGAGGGCCGAGGAAAGGAGGAAGGAGGAGGAGAGGGCGAGGGCGATTCGGTTCAAGGCGGACGTGAAAAAGTTTGCAGTTGGGTTCGTTGGAAAGATCGAGGGCAGAAGCGTTCCGTGGATCGCCACGGTTCTTCACCACTTCAACCGCTTCGACATCGACGGCAACGGCACGCTCAGCGCCATGGAGATGATTGCGGCCTTGAGAACAATGGGAATAAGCAAGAAAATTCAGAACGAAAGCAGCGGGATTCAAATGCTCATCACGAGGTTCCGACGGAGAACGGACGAAATGACCGTGAAGCAGTTCATGGAGGAGCTGCCGGAGGACGTGTTGGAAGCGATACGGAGGAATGTACTGGGGGAGGTGGATAAGGATAAGGACAAGGATAAGGATAGGGATGGTGGTAAGGCGAAGAAAAAAGTTAGATTCGGAGGGAAGCAAAAGGGGCCGGGGGAGGGGGCGGGGGCGGGGGCTGGGACTGCCGTTGACATCACGAGCGGCAACGGCAAAGTCGTAGCGGTGCAGCGCAGGGGAAGGAAAGTTTTGAGAGACTTGCCTCCAACACCCGAGGAGGAGGTGAGCGAGCGAAGCGCGAAATGAAATGGCTACAGACGGCTACATCCACTACTAAACTAACCCACTTAATTCTTCGGCGCAGGCCAAAAAAGTCATGGACTCGCTTGTCAGCCAAATCGTTGCAAACGCCGGCGAGAAAAAGGCGCTGAGCAACGTGTTTAGCAGCGCTATTACCGTCGAGGTGAACAACGTCGGCGAGGAGAAGGAGGTCATTCCGGGTAAGATCGACGTGTGCGTGGGCGCGGTTCGCGAGCGAAAAAAGGCCGGCAGGAGGGGCCCGTGGGGCAGCACCCGCTACACGTTCAGGGGGCGGGAGGTTCTCGACGAGCCGGAGATGACGGTCGACGACGACGACAGCATGGTGCGGTTCGACGCGGCGCTCGGCTCGTACGGCGTCACGTTCGACGAGCTGCTCGAGGACTTCGACGGAAATTTCGACGGCTTCATGGACGTGGATGACGCGGCGAGCGTGCTGGAAGGGTGCGTGCTGGGGCTGCTGGCGAGGAAGGGCATGAGTGGGAGGGAGGCGTATGTGGAGGTGAAAGGAAGGATGAGGCAAGCGCTATTGGTGCCGTTGGCGTTCGAGGAGTTCACCGTAGTCTTCGAGCGGGGCGAGATTGTCGAGGTGAGCTGCGACGACATTTTCATCGACAACTTTGAAGCCGTTTGGTACGACGAGGAGATTGTGAACGTGGGAAGCGGAACCGATCGCGACGAAAGGAAGAACAGGAAGTACGACGGAAGCTTGAAGGCGAAACTCATCATCTGCCGGCTAATGAAGGTGCCGAAGGAGGCATTGAGGCTGCTGGGGGGGCTCACGGACGTGGGATACGTGCTCGAGAGGATGTTCGACGTTATCAACGAAGGCGGGGGGGGATTCCAGAAGAAGAAGGTGAACAAGTTTGGCAAAGTGAGGAGCAAGCTGGGAATGGGAGAGAAAACTGAAACGAAATTGGGAACGAAATTGAAAACGAATACGAATATGAAGAGGGGAACGAGAACGAAGCAAACGGTCAGCAGGTTCACCATCCTCAGGGAGGAGGACGGATGCGTTAGGGACGCGCTGGTCACGTCCGAGGGAATGGTCGAGAGCGTCGTCAACCTGACGAACATTGAAATGCTGGGCCGGGGGGCGGAGCTGGACGAAGCTGACGAGGAGGAGCTGCATTTAGAGAGAATGAGGGAAATCAAAGCGATGATGAAGGTGGAGGAGGAAAAGCTGGAAAAGGCGAGGGAGATGAAGAAGGCGCTGGAGGTTAAGGAAGAAGCGGAGGCGAAGAGGGTGAGGGAAGAGTACGAGAGGAGGGCGAGCCCGAAGAAAACAATTTTGATGAAAAAGGGGACTTTGACAGAAGGAGATTTGGTTGAAAAGAGGATGCTACTGGCGAGGTTGAAAGCGGAGCAGGCTGAGAACAAGAAAAAGGATGTGGGGGGTGTGGGGGGTGTGGGGGGTGTGGGGGGTGTGGGGGCGGGGGGGGAAGGGGATCAGGGCGTGCTATCGCCAGTCAAACTGTTCAAGGACGACGGGGATAAGGAGAACGCGGAGATGGAAACGGAGATGGAGATGGAGATAGAGAAGGGAAAGGATGCGAAGAAAAGAGGTGACAGGATGAAGCCTCTACAGAATGTGAATTGACTGTTGAATTTACAAATGTTTACAGGCGCTAAAGTTTAGTTTATAGTTGTTAAAATTTGAGAAGCGAGGTGAGTGGTGTTTGAAAAACAGTGGTGCTAGAAGAAGAAGAAGAAGAAGAAGAAGATGAAGAAGAAGAAGAAGAGGGGATTGCAGCTGGGCTGGCAGATTTGCGATCTGCGAAGTTCTTGGGCGACTCGTGTGTTATTCGTCGTGGGGTTATGGTGGTCGCCTGCCAAGCACCGGGGCCATACTGTCCAGCATCTGCTGATGCCTCTTTGGCCAGTTCCGGTTTGTGCAGTTGGTAGACTGAAGCAGCCTGCTGCATATCCACCACCCATGTCCATTGCGCCCCGCTCCCCGCCAATTCTTTGCCCTCAACAACTGACCCCCCCCCCCC